>RJWJ010001850.1:0-115715 GCA_004363605.1 Indri indri | reverse complement strand
GAAAACACCCTTTTCCCGCCCGGTGGAAAACACCCTTTTCCCGCCCGGCGTTGGCCTTGTGGAGCACAGAATGGCTGGCAGCTTTTTGACAGCTTGAAAGTGATTCCAGTCAGAGAGTCCCCTTAATATCCGTGTACTTAGACATGGACTAGTCATGTTGATAGCACTAGGAATGAGCCCTAATATTTGGCCCCTTACTATTTACCAGACACTGGGCACCTTCGCTTTTAACCATGGCCTCAGCTCTGCAGGGCGGAGGGATTATCACGACCATATCACCAATGTAACAGCAGCTAGCTGGAAGGCGTGTGCGCTGGACACTCTTCTAACTATTTAGTGTCTTTAAATGTATGTGATCCTCCTAGTATTCCTAGGAGGGGGGTGTCATTCCCACTTCATAGATGGCATCAAAGGGGATTTATGCTTGCCCGCTGTCAAAATGACAGGGTATGGAAAAGCTACAGAACTCCTTACACACCCTTGTTTCATCCACGTTATAAGCAGCTTCATGTGATCTAAAATGCTTTAAGATTCCCCTCTAAGTTACTCAGAAATCAGAGTCTAAGAACCAATAAATATGCCAATGTTAAAGCTGTGTAATTTTGCAAATCTTACAGCATAACTATTTTTTTTCTTAATGGGGAGGGCGGTAGATGTTACTTGGAATGGGAAAGATGCTGTGCTGACCCTCAAAGAGCCCCACCGCCCGTCACACCATAGCACGAACGTGCAGGCAGGCACGGGCGGTCACGGAGATACGTAGGGAATTCGGTGCTGGAATAGATGCTTAAGCATAAAACTGTAAAGACACGTGCGTAAGCCAACGGGCAGAATTAATGCTTGGAGGAATTTTTTTTCCATGTATGATTATTTTTTATGAACTATCAAGAGCCCAAGGATCATATCACCTTAGTGAGTAGAAAAGAAGGGAGATGAAGTTACAAAAGTAACAGGAAAAGGAATGGAAGAAAGTGGTCATGGAGGTGAAGACAAGGTTGAGAAACAGAGAAAACTGCACCAGCCCACGGGAACCTAGAATCTACCACTGCGTTTTCCCGTAATGAAAATCATCACAATGCTTCATGTTAAGCCTTTACGTTAACATGGATATTAACGTAAGCTTTTAGTAACAGAGAAAAATGATGCGAGATTTGTTCCAATATATTATTCATAAGTTGTGCTTAAGCAACCGACACATCGAATGTACTTTCTCTCACAAACAAACTCAAGGGCAGAACAACAGTTAGTGAAAACTCTCCCCCTGGGCTGGATCATTGCCACGCCACTGATTATGTGAGATTTCTAGGACACGTTTCTCTCCTCCTCCCCACGGTGGGGGGGTTATGTCACTCCACGACCCTCTGAAACACTTGGGCTTGAATGTGGAGCACCTTATTAGTTGTGGCTCTTATAGAAGACCTGGTAACACTTAACAACTGCTAGTCACTGTCCGTGGTCCTCAAGACTGATGTGTGATGAAGAACACAACTGGAGAAAGCCGGCGGGTACATGCTGCCTGCGGGATGAGGGTTTTGCAAAACACCATTAAATTGTCACAGGCCAACTGTTCCCACAATTGTGTACTATAATTCCATGTTGTCAGCCCAAACGGGGAAAAATAATCTCCTTATGCAAAATGTATGCGATTAATAAAAGATGAACATTTTTATTCAGATGTTCTTGCCCTTCCAAACACTAATTATATTTATTCCTTTTTATTCATGCGAAGATTTTTTTCTATAAATGTAATCATGGTTTAGTAAATGCAGAACCATTTGTTGAACAGCAAATGCTGATCACATCTCTTCAGTTATGACTTGCAAAGCATTTCATTACAATGGGTTTTGCACCGAGGTTTATCCGATGAATCGCATCTGTGACAGCAGGATAAGGCCACAGGCGCACCAGGTGCTTTTTAAAAAGCCTCTTTACACACTGTCAGCTGATGTTGCTGGAAAAATCCCTTGTTCCCAAAGAAACAGGGGGAGAGGGTCAGGATGATGGTAAACACAGAAGCACTTCAAAGGAGAATCCACATAGACCTTTGTTCTGGCTTCTTTGCTTTCTGATTTGTATTGGAAAAAGTAATGAAATGATCAGCCTTGCAGAAACGGCTTGAGTGAAAGAAGACAGCTTTCGAAGAACTCTGGTGCGATTTGGTGTTAACATGCAGTCATTTGGCAAGGTGCGGTGTTCACACACACCCGCCTGCGCCAGCTCCTCCTCCCGCGAAGCCGGTGGGAGGAAGTGTCTGCGAAGAGGGCAGGGAGAGTTGTGCACAAATTGTTTACGATGCACAGAAGTGCTTGTGGAGGCAAATGGTTTATCTGCAGCATCTTACAATGTACACGGGGTGCACTTATGTGGAGTCAGGGAACTATAACAGTATATTCAGTTTCTCTTGAACAAATTCAGGAAATGTTGCCCCAAAATGTGATGCTTTGGTATGCCGATTACTTTGAACCAGGGCACCTGGGGAACAACGGATGCAGACAAAAGCTTTCTCTGACACTCTCTTATCTGTCTAAAGACAGACCCTGCAATAGCAACTCAATTTCCATGAATCCCCCTCCCTGGAAGGAAATCTTACCAAACAGGGAAGAGTAACTTGTATCACAGGAGACTAGAGGTCAACACCCCCAGACAAACTGTCACCTGTTCTGAGGGCTGCTCTACGAGGACTCTTATCCCCTGAGAGACTTCTTAGCTGCATAACAAGACAAACTTACATTTCCTCCCCTCCTCCTCCCAGAGCCTGTGTCCCCACCATCCCTCAGAAGCCCCAATCCTCTTTTTTTCTGTAGCTCAGGATGTTATAGAAGCTTCAATCATTTGGTCCTTCTTTGAGTCTAATACTTTGCAGGACTCCCATGCATGGGTACATAATTAAATGGTTTTTTTTCTCCTGTTAGTCTATCTTATGTAAATTTAATTGGTAGCCCAGCCAAGGAACCTAGAAGGGTGTAAGGAAGCCACCCTTGCATTCCTGTATTCTCTAGTTTAAAAAATCATTTGCCTTAATCCCATCTCTTTGACTTTATTCTTTCTAATGTACTACATTGTGCAAAAGGTTCACCAAGGAGATTTCTCCACAGGTATTGCAGGCTGAATTCTGTTAAACTGAACAAGAGAAAGCTCCTTTTTGTTTCAGATGATTTGAGTTGAGATTGTTTTGCTTTATTTGAAATTATTCAATCGTATACATATTGGTACCCTTCTCATTTGCAGAAACAAATCTGATACACGTGCCTGACCCGACATAGCTTGTCAGTGACCAAGCTAGGAATCAAACTTAGTTTTTCTGGCTTCAAGACTATTGGAGGACAGAGGGGAGGAAAATCAGAAATAGAATCTTTAAATAAAACGGTGGTGAATGACTGAAACAAAATTGCACCATGTGCCGGTAGAATTTTTTTTTTTTTTTTTTAGAGGAATGGATAACGTCTAATCCTTTATCTTATCTTTTTTCTTAGGCTTCATTCGGTCTCTCATTCCAGCTGTTAGATTGAATTCTCAGAAAGAAGGTAAATTGAAAAATGGGATTCTAACACTTTTTTAAAAAAAAAGCAACGCTCTCTCTCCTTCTGTTCTTTTCCTTGACATCTGTGATTATTCGCTGGTTCCTAGAGGATGACTTCAAAAACTTTTGACCCAGGGTTAACTGTGGTTCACAGATGTGTCTTACATAGGCCACATATTGTTTCTGGCAACATCAAACCCTTTCTTTTACATGGAAATGGTTATGTAGGGTTTTGCCCTGATGTTGCTTTTTAGACAGAATGTGAATTTCCTGTTCACCCACTACTCCTCAGAGTCTTCTAACAATCCCCCCCACTCACTGGGACCCCTTGATCCTACTGCCATTCAAGTCCCCTACTCGTACATGTCATTTCAATCAGAATTCTATTTATCTTTCCCTAATTTTAGAAACTTACAGTCACCACATAGCTAACATAGCGAATTCCTGATTCTGTGCATGCTCACATACTTGTGGAGTGGCAAATTCAGCTTGTCCTAGAGAACTGGGCTGGGCAATGCTCTTACTTTACTCTCTGTAACAGAAAATTCAGAAGGAAAGATTCTGCATGTGTGTCAGGTGGGGAGGCGGCAGTTGATTAACATTTGCCTAACACATTTGTGAGTCGACATGTTTTCAAAAAATGTATCTAATGGCTGAAGAAATATTAATATTTGAGCAAAATAAAAATAGTTATCTTATTATTTTTAACTGTTTTTATCATTTAATTTTCTGAAATTATCTGACATTCTTGCTACGAACATTTTAGGATTTTTTTAAATTGATGCATAATAGATATACATAGTTTCAGAGTACATGTAATAATTTGACATGTTCATATAATGTATAAAGATCAAATCAGTGTACTCAGAATATCCACCACCTTTTCTTTATGTTAGAACCATTGCAATTCTTCTCTTCTATATTTTGAAATATGCAGTAGATTATTGTAAACTATAGTCGCCCTACTGATCTAACACTAGGTTTTATTTCTTTTATCGAATCGTATATTTGTCCCCATTAATTCACTTCTCTTCTCCCTTCCCAGCCTCTGTAACCACCAATCTACTCTCTATTTTCATGAGATCCACCTTTTTTAGTTCTCCTATAGGAGTGAAAAACATACAGTATTTGTCTTTCTGTGCTTGGCTTTTTTCACTTAACATAATGACCTCTAGTTCCATCTCTGTTGCTGCAAATGACAGGATTTCATTTATTTTAACCAGGGTGAGATGATAGATCATTGTGGTTTTGATTCATATTTCTCTGATTATTAGCGATGCTGAGTATTTTTTCATATATCTGTTGGCCATTTGTATGTCTTCTTTTGTGGAATGTCCATTCAGATCTTTTGCCTATTTTTAAATCAGATTGTGTGGGCATTTTTGCTATTGAGTTGTTTTGAGTTCTTTACATATTCTGCTTATTAAGGCCTTGTCAGATGGGTAGTTTGCAAACATTTTCTCCCATTCTGTGGGTTGTCTTTTCACTTTGTTGATTGTTTCTTTTGCTGTGCAGAAGTTTGTTAGCTTGATATAATAATGCCATTTGTCTATTTTTGCTTTGGTTGTCTGTGCGTTTGAGTTCTTAGGGCCAGAACAATGTCCTGGAGTGTTTCTCCAATATTTTCTTCCAATAGTTTCATAGTGTCAGGTCTTATATTAATATTTAAGTCTTTAATCCATTTTGATTTGACTTTCATATATGGTGAGAGATAGGGGTCTGTCGGGTTTCACTCTTCTACATCAAGTTATCTAGTTTTCCCAGAAGTGGATTTTGGTGTATTGTATTTCTATTTTCTCTTGTTTTAAGATTTTTTAAAATTTCCTTCTTACTTTCTTCATTGACCCATTGGCCATTCAGGAGCACGTTGTGTAATTCCTATGTGTTGGTAAGTTACCAAGTTTCATCTTGCTATTGACTTCTAGTTTTATTCCATTGTGGTCAGAAAAGATACTTTACATGATTTCTCCTTTTTTGAATATGTGTGGACTTGCTTTGTGGATGGAGATATGGTCTACTCTGGAAATGTCCCATGTGCTGATGAAATGAATGTGCATTCTGCACCAATTAGGTGACACGTTCTATAAATGTCAGTCAGGACTATTAGGTCTAGTGTGTTTTTAGCTCCAATGATTCTTTGTTGATTTTCTGTCTCAATGGTCTCTCCATTGCTGAGAGTGGGGGGTTAAAGTTTCCTACTATTATTGTATTGCAGTCTCTCTCTCCCTTTAGATCTCTTAATACACTCAGGAGCTCCAGGGTTGGGTGCATAGATATTTATAATTGTTATGTCCTCTTGCTGAATTGACCCCTTTATACATTATACAGTGACCTTCTTTGTCTACTTTCATAGTCTTTGATTTGTAGTCTATTTTATCTGCTTTAAGTATAGTTTCTCCTGCTCTTTCTTGGTTTCCAGTTGCATAGAATATCAAGTTCTACTCTTTCACTTTCAGTCTATGTGTGTTTTCATGGGTGAATTGGGTTTCATGTAGCCAGCAGCACATAGTTGGGTCTTGTTTCTTTATCCATTCGGCCACTCTATGCCTTTTTTTTCCCTCTTTTTTTTTTTTTTTTATTTCAGCAGATTACAGGGGTACAAATGTTTAGGCTACATATATTGCCTTTGCCCCACCCGAGTCAGAGCTTCAAGCATGTCCATCCCCCAGAGGGGACCTGTGGGACAAACCTTCTACAGTGTAATGCTTCTGAGCACCCACTCTGATTTGGCATTTGGCATTTCCTCACTAAGCAGAGCAGAGTTTCCAGTGCTGGGGCAGTAACCCTGCCTCCTCCCCCGCCTTTGTCTCTGCCTGTCCTCTTGGATATTTCTCCCTTCAGGAACTTGCAATGCTGCCCATGGGTGAAGGCAGGGACAGGTCTCCTCCTAGGAAACCCGAGATGATGGGGAAGCTGGTTGTCCACCTTGATCTCACTTTTTCCCAGTGTGGAAACAGTGAGTTGGGGGAAATTTTCCACATATTTGGTGCCAGGCAGAACGGAGGCAGGAGTATTGCAGATGTGGAAGTCCAATTCTCTTGATGTCTGGCTCACTTTTTCCACTTCTTTGTGGCCCCTGGAACTGTCTCATCTTCATATTTGAGTTCTGGGATATTTCTGGTGATAATCTCAGCACGGTATATTTGGCTTTGGTTTTCTGTGGGGGTGGGGGAATGAAGCCAACTGGCTTCTATGCTGCCATTTTAAAATCTGAAGTCAGTTGTTTTTAAAAATACATTTATTTATGGAAGCAGTGAGCAGAGAACATTGATTTGCAGTTTCAGGAGCTATAACTGAAAGCTGTTGATTACCGAGCACTATTTGTAACCCAAAGGGAAAATTTGAAAACCTTACTTTTGGAGCTTTGTAACACACGTCACTGCCACTAACTTCTGCTGCCTGTGAGGTGTTGGAAATTTAAAGTATGTGTAGGAGTAATATAAAGTTCTTCTGATAATGAATGGTAATGTAGTCTGTGTTCTAGCAGTGGCCTTGTGACTTGACTTAAAGCAGAGTTTATGATTCATAAGAACACAATCTTAAATGTGTTTTCACTAAGTCACAGATCACTGCTCTTTAATTCTAATCTGTCCAAATTTGTCTCATATGAAAATTCCTTTAACTTGTATTTCATTTTTGTTTGATGCTCAGTGACATATGATGCCCCTGACAGTTTTTGCTCATTAACTGACAGCAGGTAAGGACTTCTTTCTGCTTTGAAACTTCTTCCATTTCAAGGTTATTAAGTTCACATGGAATGGCTGACTCGGGGTCATAGACGGGCTGACCTCTATAATCCAACAAGTCTGTAGAGGTTGATATTTAGATTCAGAAGAGATTCTCCCAGTGTTTTTATACATACAAAGAATATAACCATCTTAACTTCAGAAGATGATGAGAAAAATAAAACTTATTTCTAACTTAAAAGGCTGTTGAAGTGAATGCATGAAGATGGAATAATGAGGTGAGAATTAAAAATGTCTTATAAAAAATCTTACATCTAGAAACATATGCCTTTACTCTAATTTATTTTTTGAAACAGGAGCATTGCATGTTGCTATGGATAAAAAATCCAGTATTACTTGCCATGATAGGAAGTAACTTAGACAATAAATACAATGAAAATTAATGTTATAAAACTCCAGCTGCTCTTTTCTTCTGTGCCTCCCGAGCCTGAGTTTGGCTCTCTCTCTAAAAAACATTACAAACTTACTAGCACCAAATAGACTCTCTTCTTGATGTAATCAAAAAGACTGAGGAAGAATTGAAATGGAAAAATGTGATTTAATGTTATTCAGTGTTGTGTCCGATGCCACTAAAATCACTCAGCATTGCCGCAGGGGTGAATGTCCCCTGCCCCGGGAAAGATTGATCTGGTATAACAGCTTCATTTTACTGGTGACATAGTAGCACAGGCAGAGGGTGCGATTTATTCAACACCTGTGGCAAAAGACGGGCCAGGATGCAAGTCATCAATGTCTCAGTTCACAATCATTTTGCTATATCTCATCAATTTTTAAAATACCAAGACATTTAGAAATTCTTAAATCTTGAGATTAGAATACAAATTGCATGGATGTGTGCAAGAACAATAAACGTAGCTGAGCATTTTATGTCCAGCAATGTGCTAAGACATGGAGAGACATCGGTTCACAAAACAGAAATGGTGCGTGCCCTTGCGACATTTACAACCTAACAGAAGATATGTTATTTTAAAAAATAATAACTCTTTAACACTCCAGTTTTCTGTCCCTGCACAGCAAACCACCCTCAATTTCATGGAATCAAACAGGGAACAGAAAACTATAGCCTGGAAGCAAAATCTGGTTTGCTGCCTGATTTCGTAAACAAAGTTTAAGTGAGACAGAGCACCCCTGTTCCTTCACTGCTGTGTATGGCTGCTTTCACAGTGCAATGGCAGATTCAAGAACTTGCAACAGAGACTGAACAGCCCTCAAAGACTGAAATATTCACTAGCCAGTTCTTTTCAGAAAAAGAAATTGCCGACCTCTAGTGTAAAACAACAAGATGTGTTTGAGCCTACTTAAATGCCAAATACCGTAATGTTCTGGTGTATAGGTAGACACTAATATGTAAACTGAGCTAATGTCTGTCTTCCCTCGAAAAGTTTGCACTTGCAGAAACATTCTTTTTTGTTTGTTTGGTTTTTTTTTTTTAAGTACCACCATCAATAAATACACACAAAACTAAGAGATCCTAATTACCTGGCAAAGAAAAAGTACATTGCTCACTTCAAATACAATGCAAGTCTGTTGCCTTGATGAAAATGCTCCTTGTGGGTGTTGGTTCATGATTTCGATTCACTCAAAAGACCCTGTGCCTTTGTCTGAGTCCCTCCGCTGTGAAACAGAGTCCTTTTTTTTCTTTCCTCAAAACATGTTGGCATTTGGAAAGGGCAGATTACGGTAGTACCCGGAAGTGAAGGAAGACTTGCTTCATCTCTGCTTATAGAAAATTGATGGATCTTCAAGTAGAACTTGGTTTTCTTTTCATTATATTGCAAAACAGACGTTGTGAGTGTATTTAGGATTGCAGGTCATCCCATGAAACGTTAAGATGATCCCGACCTCTCAGCCCAGTACACGGGCAGCTTGTCTATTCACGGCCTCCGTGTGCACATACAACGCTCATTAGCCTAATGGAAACTGTGTCCACGCACCATTACCACATTACGGCCTCCAGCCTTTCTCAGGAGAAAGGTTTATATCGACTTTTCCCCTATCATTGGTTTCCTTCCTAAATTTGTAATTCAAAGCTGTGGTTTAAAATCCTTGCCGAGCTGAGACATTAGTGGTGGGTGGAAAGACATCCATCCGCCTTAGACTGATAATGCCCTTAATAAGCCGGGAGGCTTTGCGAGCTACGCCTCATGATCAATCATGCAAGTTCATTCTTCCATGCCTCTAGGCTCAGACGTGAAGTCCATGTCTTAAGCAGACAGCCCTCGTCCCTATGGCCTTGAGTTAGGAAGATGGCTAAAAACACTCAGAACCATCAACCACCGGCCCCAGCAGGCCAAACGCACGCACACAGACCACTCTCTGGAATAGTTCACTGCAGCTGAAATCCCAGATCAAATCGGGAGGTTTTAAATGCATGCCTCTAGATTATATTGGTCTCAAAGTTCTGTTTCTGAACCTCTGTTTCTTTCAGTGTTGACCTGCACAATGCTAAAACCTCATGGAAGTGATTGCCAACGTATAAAAGTAGGAAAATTCTGAATCAAAATCAAGATTTCTGGCATCTCTTGAAAAAATCAGAGTACTTGTTAATACAAGGCCCACATATCTGCATGGTGACAATCAAGGCGGTCACTCTTCTTCTGACATTTGACCACTGGTCCCTCATTTACTTGGACTTGGAAGCCATTTTACTTTCCAACTTCTGATTCTAAAGTTTTACACAGGCATTATTTTCATAGTTACATATCTAATAAGAGCCTATTTATTTTTCAGTAACATTACTTAAAATGCCTTCTTTTGAAAATGAATAATCAAACGAACAAATATGATTTGCTTGGTGGCCACTGTCCATGTTCCCCGCAGGAGTTCCAGGCTCAGGCTGCCTGATTCAAATCCTGGCCCCGATGCTTCCATAACTGCAGGACAGTGGACAAGCCCGGGTAGTTCTCTCTGTGCTCTTCTGTAAAATGGGGATAATATTATCATCTACCTTATAGGGCTACTATGAGAGATGAATAGGATAATGCATATGGAGCATTTAGGACATGGCTTGGAGGAAGAGAACCTCTAGACCAGGTAGTTATTATCATAACTACCACTACTTACCCAAGACGTGACCTCCTACTGCCAACTGCTGCTATCAGTCCTTCGGCCCAGTAACTGGTATTTTTTCTGCCCTCTGTTAGGCTCTGAATCCCACTCTAATCTGCTTCCCATACTCTAGCAGACGTGACTTTTAACCACAAATCAGACCATGGTGTATGCACACTTGAGCAGTTTCAGCATCATCCTTTCACTGTTTTAATAAAGACCCTGTCCCCTGGTGTTGCTCTGATGCCCAGCGAGGTCTCGTGCCTGCGTCTCTCCAGCGTCACCCCCTCCCAGCCCAGCCCCAGCTTGCCTTGTGCCTCCAACCACAGGGACCTTATTTTGGTTTCTGGCATTCACCATGGCCTCTCTGCCACAGGGCTTTTGCACATGTCACACCCTCTGTCTGGATGCTCTTCTCTCTCCTCTGCCCTTCTTAACATCTACTTGTTCTTCTCTTGACATCTCAGTGGACACAATCCTGCAGAAGACTCCCCTGACCTGACAGGGACACACTGTCTCATCCTACACTTTGAGGGAACCATGTGCCTCTCTTAGCAGCACTTGTCATAGATGAGACTCATGTTCGATTGTAAGATTGTTTGCTTATTCTCTCTGCTATCATATTGGGGCAGGGGCCAAGTCAGGTTTCACACATCCTTATGTCCTCAGGACCCAGCACAGGGCTGGGGGACAAGCTAAATATGAGGCCAAAGGAACAACTTGGCGTGGGCTGATTTATATTCAATTAAATCAGTGGAACTCATTTAAATCCTAAGATGATGCTCTTTGTAATGCAAATCACTGCCCCTGATTTATTTGTAATATTAATTTCATTTTCATACAGTAGGTTGCCAGCAGCGAATTATGTCCCCAATGCTAGTGTTTTGAGAAATAAATGAACTGATCCTAGTTTAGTCGGAATTTCTCACCTCAAAAATAACTCCACACTTCATTTGCCAGTAGCAATTTTAAATGGCACAATTTAGTTCTGTGTTTGTCCTGAAGAGAGCAATCTTATTCTACATGGCAATCTTCTGGGAAAATGATTCTGGCAAAATGACTCTCTTTGTCATGAGCACCAAAGCTCAGAGACTGATACTAGGCACATTAATGGCCCCTCAAATATGTCATGTCCTAATCCCTGGAACCTGTGATTATGTGACCTTATGTGGCAAAAGAGAATTAAAGTTGCAGATGGAATTAAAGTTGCTACCCTGCTGACCTTGAGATGGGGAGATTGTCCCAGCATCATCCTGGATTATTTGTGTGCTCCCAACGTAATCACAAGGGTCCTTATAAGTGGAAGAAGGATCCAAAAAAGGGGGGACAGAGAGATGGCAGCCTGCGAAGAACTTGGCTGGCAGTTGCTGGCTCTGCAGATGGAAGGGGCTGAGAGCCAAGGAACACAGGCAGGCGGCCACTAGAAGCCGGAAAAAAACAAGGAAACGGATTCTCCCCTGTAATGTCCAGAAAGAAACAAAACCCTCAGACACCTAGATTTTAACCCAATGAGATCTGTGCAGACTTCTGATTTTCAGAACTGTAAGGTAACAAAGTTACACTGTTCTAATCCACTAACTTCCTGGGAATTTGTTACAGTAGCAACAGGAATCCAGCACGGACACACCCTATTTTACTGAACTTCACTTTGTTGCACTTCGCAGATACCGTGTATTTTACAAATAGAAGGCTGGGCAGCCCTGGGCTGAGAAAGCCCATTGGCATCATTTTTCCAACAGCGTGTGCTTGCTTCATGTCTCTGTGCCACGTTTTGGTAATTCTGGCAATATTTCAATTTTTTTCATTATCATTGTATCTTTTACGGTGATCTGTGATCAGTGACCATTGATGTTACTATTGTAATTATTTTGGGGCACCACAAACCATGCCTACAGAAAATGCCAAACTTAATAAATATCATGTCTGTTCTGACAGCTGTTCCTCCGTCTCTCCTCGGGCCTCCGTAAGACACACCGATATTGAAATCAGGCCAATAAATAACCTACAATGGCCTCTAAGTGTTCGAGTGAAAGAAAAAGTCACATGTCTCTCCATTTAAATCAAGAACAAGAAATAATTAAGCTTAGTGATGAAGGCACGTCAAAAGCCAATACAGGTTGAAAGCCAGGCCTCTTGTGTCAAACAGCCAAGTTGTGGATGCAAAGGAAAAGTCCTTGAATGAAATTAAAAGTGCCACTCCAATGAACACAAGAATGATAAGAAAGCAAAACAGCCTTATTGCCAATACAAAGAAAGTATTAGTGGTTAAACCAGCCACAACATTCCCTTAAACCAAACCCTGGTTCAGATTATGGTCTTAACTCTCTTCAATTCTATGGAGACTGAGAAACATGAAGAAGCTGCAGAAGAAAACTTTGAAGCTAGAGGAGGTTGGTCCATGAGGTTTAAAGAAAGAAGCCCTCTCCATGGCATAGAAATGCAAGGTGAAGCCGGAAGTGCTGATACAGACGCCGCAGCAAGTTATCCAGAAGATCTAAGGTCATTGATAATGGTGACCACAATAAACAACAGATTTTCATTGTAGGAAAAACAGCTTTATATTGGAAGAAGATGCCATCCAGGACTTTCATAGCTGGAGAGGAGAAGTCAAAGCCTGCCTCAAAGCTTCAAGGGCAGGCTGATTCTCTGTTAGGGGCTAATGCAGGTGGTGACTTTAAATTGAAGCCAGTGCTCATTGACCATTCTGAAAATCCCAGCGCCCTTAAGAATTATGCTAAATCTCCTCTGACTGTTCCATAAATGGAAGAACAAAGCCTGGGGGACAGCACATCTGTTTATAGCATGGTTTACTGAATATTTCAAGTGCACTGTTGAGACTTAATGCTCAGGAAAAAAATTCCTTTCAAAATATTTCTGCACATTGACAAGGCACTTAGTCACCCCAGAGCTCTGATGGAGATGTACAAGAAGCTTAAGTTGTTTTCATGACTGCTAACATAACGTCCATTCTGCAGCCCATGGATTAAGGAGTAATTTTGACTTTCAAGACTTACTATTTAAGAAATAATGTTCGTAAGGCTACGGCTGCCATAGATAGTGATTCCTCTCATGGATCTGGGCAAAGTAAGTTGAAAACCTTCTGGCAAAGATTCACGTCCTAGACGCCAGTAAAGGAATTAATGATTCTTGGGAGCAGGTCAAAACATCAGCATTAAGAGGCGTTTGGAAGAAGCTGATTCCAACCCTCATGGACAACTCTGAGAGGTTCGAGATTTCAGAGGAGGAAGTAACTGCAGATGTGGTAGAAATAGCCAGAGAACTAGAATTAAAAGTGGAGCCTTGGAGTGATTGAATTGCTGCAATCTCATGATAATAATTTTCATTTTTTGAAATTATTAAGTACATAGTAGATTTTTACAAAATAATGTATATTCTTAAGTATATCTAATTGACATTTCTTGAATGCAGCCTTATTTGATTATGGCTAAATTAATGCAGCCTTCCAACATGAAAAGGTTCCCCACCCCGCTCTACACCAACAACACACACAGTAAAGTTATGAAATTCACTCTGTAGGTCAGGGTAAGGATTTCCTGTTAGGTGATTTTGCCCAAATGAAATTAATGCTTTCTTCCTTCACAAAGGCTTTAAAGCACACTGCACATCAAATAGGGCAGACTCTCTAAACCGCCTCTCCAATATCCTTCTCCTACTATTTTCTTGGCTTTCCAAAACCACATTTTCTTCTGGGCATCACGTGCCTCGCTCAAGTGATGAACAATTTTGTTTTGCATTGTCCCATTCTCCCTTGTACCTGGGGTGGCCCCGTGATCCCATTCTGCCCCAAGATACACTATCGTAATTTTTAGGAGGAGTGGTGGTTCTTGAAATGTTTCTGCTGTCCTAATAAAAGGGAGGACGTGACTGTCATTGCTCCTTTTATATTCTTCTTTCCTTCGATGAGGATGTGCTTGCTGGAGCTTCAGCAGCCATTTGCAACTATGAGCACTAGGACCACTTTGGAGACTGGAAACCTCAGAGGCAAAGACCAAGAAGTACTGGTGCTTCTGGAATAGTGTCTAATTGCCATTTTGTCTCTGAATATGAACTAAATGTCTCCTCATCTTCCCTTTTAGTTCCATGTGACCAAGCACTTTCAACTTCACAGATCCTAAATGTGTACAGCTTTCTCCTTAAACTGCACCTTAAATAACGTGATCTCCAAAGTGGTCCTTCATCCTTAATAATCCAAACTCCAAGAGGGTCCCTTTACATAAAACACAGTGTGACCGATGCCCCCTCAGCCACGAAATCAAATGGCCCTGCCCCTACCGCATGCACACACCAGAATGCTCTGAACTCACATCCCTGGTTAGAGGTATCGAAGGAACCTGGAGTTTGTCACCTGGAACAAACGAAGCCCCACAGTGCCAGACTTGCTGCTGGGCCTGACTGGACCTTATTCAAGACACTCCAGTAAGGGGTTCCTCAGTTGGGTACCTGACGGAGACCTCGGAGCACCTCCATATCCCGGGTGTGCCTCTCCCTCCTAAAGCCCTCCCAGGGACAGCGAGGGGACTGCACTTTTCCAGGAAGCCAGCACCTTAAATGTCTCTGCAGCCTCTCCGTTCCGAACCCCACCCAGACACCGCTGTCAAGCCTCCCAGCCGTGGGGTCCTCAGGCAGGTGGGGGGGTCCCAGAGGGTGCAAGCAGAAACCAAGGCCCTGTTGGTGTCTGGGTTTAATATTGGGAAGGAGCTTAGACACGATGTAAAATAATGTCAGCCAGCAGGGAGGAACCAGAGATTCAGGATGGAGCTGTGGGGTGACAGCATCTGCCTCTGGATTTCAACCCAGAATTCTTTCTGCTATTCCTGAATTTCCCTGAGCAGGTAAGGGGTCGGGGGAGTTCAGGTGTCCAGGGGCAATGGACAAGGTGTCTTCATTTCTGCCACTTTCCACGCCACTTTCTACCCAACGTCCGCCTCTCTGGGACAGAGCACTTGGGCCATGCACAAGAGAAGGGGCCAGACATTCTCCACATGGCGTCACAGACAAATGACATCACTGATTTGGTCACAGTCCGCCTTCTCCTCCTTGTCTCTGGAATTGCAGTAGAGACAATTTTACTCAGTTCTTATCTAGGGACTTTGGGGAAATGCAGAAAATAGGTCGTGTCAAAAAGTCGTGGTGATTTGGATAACAGACAAATGAGATGAAGTCACTTTATCTCAGATGCAAAAAGTAATTCAGAGAAATACACTATCACAGGTGCTGGGGCTCCAGGCTGTTGCCTGGTTGGCTGGATTCCCACTCTCATGGCTGGAAAGCTCAACACCACACCACAGGCCCTTTCTATGAAGGTTTGCCAGGGAAGAAGGTACAAAGCCAGGCAAACACTGTGGCTATCTCCAATTATGGTCTGCCTAAAACATCATGCAAATGTAGTGTGCACACAAACGGAGCCTCCTGTCCTGAGGCTGCCACATTGCCACTGGGTCTGGGGTTTCTGGCTTGAAAATGAATGATCCTGGAATTAAACATGGCCCGTTCAAAAGTTATTCATCCCACCAGCCCACATTACCGCCCTGGCCGGTAGTCACTCTGCTATTTTTCCAACATTCGCCATATTCAAACGTACTCCACTCTCTATGATAACCAGATACTACATGTCAAACTGCCAAAATTGAGGTCTCTTTACCCACTTGTGTCCACAATGGCACACTCAGCATGAGTTCTGCTTTTCAATACCTGGTGACGGGTTTTTCTTAACAGTCGATTTCCACTAAGTCTCTCTGGACCCTGCAGTGAAACCAACAACTGTCATGGTAGGTGCAGACTGAGAGACATGGGGCACAGGTAAGTTTGGAGAATGTTTAAGTTGACTCTACTCATCAACCCTTTAGCCACATGGTTATTACAGGGTCCTACCACTGATAGCCCCTGAATCAAGTAATCTATGACCAATAAACCTCCAAGTATGCTATAAACTCCATTTATTTCTTAATTTTTAAAAAGAAATACTGCAGTCCCAGGAAAGATGAAAAATGCAGGCTTATATTACGATAAAAATGTTCCTATAAACAAAGCTTTGCAGCTTTAAAGACATTTGTAAAAGATCGTCTCAGAGAGGAATATAGTGGAGGATTACTCTGTTTCCTAAATCTAAAATGAAGTATTTTTAATGTAATTTCAAGCAATTTCCAAATCAGAGCATTATTAGTGACAGAATAGTTTAAAAAAAAAAAAGATAAAAAGATCCCTACTTCTGAGAATAACAGAGAGAAATGGAAAAATGTTAACATTTACTGAGTGCTTCCTTTGCGCCAAGCTGGTTACATATACCATGTCATTAAATTGTCACAACAGCCATATGAAGCAGGGACTATTATACCTATTTTACAGATATGGAAACTGAGGCTAGGTTAGAATGTCAAACCAGGCCAGTCTGACTCCTCAGCCTGTGATGCTAAGATCTGCACCACCAGATATGATCAGACCTTTGTGTTTGCTGGTGAGCTTCGCTTTTGATTTGAGTTTCTCAAGAAGCAAGCCTCATGCCAAGGATCACAGTGCCCAGGGTTTATTAAGGTCGTGATCTCAAGAGAATAACTAAGAGGGAGAACAAAAGCAAGGGTGCAATTCAAAGTAAAGTCCCAGCCTCAGTCTGGCCCTACAGGGAGTCCCACAGCTCAGTTTATCTTGCCTGCAAACAAAGGGTGCTGGGCTTCCATGTCCCCCAACAGTTCAGCCATCAGCTATGGATTGCCCCATCCCCCATGCGAATGCCCAGGCTCTTGTCCTGGCCCAAGGTGAGGCTGCCCTAGTAGTCGAAGGCTGTCCTCTCAAGGCCACTGGTCTGGGTCACTCTGAGCAAAACACACAAGAGAAAGGGATGGACACAAAGCCTGGCCTGGGCAGGACACCTGTTCTGATCACCTCCTACTCATCCTATTGGTGGGGGAGGGATCCCTCACCCCATATAGAATACGACTGAACACATGACACCTGATACAGATGAACTAGGAGGCCACAGCTGAGTAGTCACATATTCTCACAGCCTGGGGGAGGAGGACAATGCACCCCACGGTCCACTCAGGGCCACACAGAGATTGCAATCAAAAGCAAAGTGAACAGACAACTGAGTTATCAGACTCAATTTTCCAGTGCGAACAACAAAACCGAGCAGCCTTCGAAATATTTTCCTTCCTTCCTAATTTTCAGGACAAAAGGAAAGAAAACAAAACCCAAAGGCAGGCATTTCAGGATGTGGGCTCCTAAAACCAGCGTCTGAAACGCTTCCAGGACTGCTGTCCAGAACAGCTGGGCCATGCATTGGCACCAAGCTCAAAAGCACACTCACAGCATCCACAGGGGGCGCGATGGCACCATCGCACAGCCAAGCCTTCCCCAGGTGGCCCCAGGGTGGCAGACGGTACCCAGGCTTCTGGCAGAGACAACCCCGAATCTACCAATGTAAAGAAACATACCTTGCTGAGAAATTACGATGATAAATTCTGGGAATACCTTCCCATGTTCTGCCGCCTTTCCTCAGATGCGCTCCCAATGTCCACCGCAGGATTTGTTACAAACACCTTCCCAGCCGTGTTACAGAGAGTCAAGGTCTGGGTGTTGCTTTGCTCATAAGAGGAAACTCTGGTAGAAATAGAAAGTTCTATCAGATACTAAATTTTTCTCTTTTGTTCTTTTAAAAGGAATTTTCACACTATTTTAATTGTACAGACGTGATAATGATAACCACAAGTAACATTTGCACTATACTAGGATTGGCCTTGGCATTGTCTTCCTAATTACATGTATTTTCTCATTTGATCATGTAACAGCCCAAAATAGACTAATCGAAGGAAGAAAAGGAAAAAGAGTATGTAATTCCATCACCCAAAATGACGACTCATAACTGATTTTACAGACTTTCTTTTCTGCCCATGATGCTGTGCAGTTTCACGTACATGCACCTCTACCTGCGCGGATGTGGACTGTGCTCCCGGAAAGCAGTGGTGGTCGAGAAACGCCCCCATCCCAGCTTACTGGAAAGATCCATCCTTGCCCATAAGACTTAGATAAAACTTACGAATGACGCTCTTGTTTTCCTGTGATGAGGCCAGACACAGAGCCTCCAAGTTCCCGTTTATTGTCTGATGAGTTAGCAGAACTGTTCGACCCCACCAACCAGCCTGGACAAAATGCCAGCTAATTTGGCTGACCAAACTTTACTCAGATTTCTTTCCTTCCCTGGGGCTGCTGAACTAAAGCCTGGAGCTGAGAACTCAGAACAAACCCTTCTGATAGTCCTCCTGGCAATCAGCTGACCTCAGGGGAAAATCATCCTTCATCAACATCCGATCAACCCACCAGCTCGTCCCACTCACGACACCTGGTTCTTTTTAGCTTCGTTCTCTCCTCCCCTTAAAGGAAAAGCCCCTTTCTGGCCTGACCTTTGGGATGTTTGCAGATCTCGGGTTGGAACATTCTCCCTATTGCAACATCCTTCTCTCCCCTCATTGAAATAACCATTTTCAGTAAACTCTCTCCTTACTTAAATCCAGATCTTTTTTTATTTGACGCTATCTATCTATAAAAAAAAATAATAGTTAACAAAACTGGGGTGGGACTTTAGGGTACATGGTCATTTGCAGAGAAGCAGCAGAGTGCCACCTGCAGGTTGTGCAAACTGGGGCAGGTTACTTATCCTGTCCATGATTCAGGTTTAGAGTACCCGCTCCATGTAACTGTTCTGAAGACTAAAAACGTTCACATAAAATTCTTAGAACACTGCCCGGTATTCCCTAAGCACCATACTAGTGTTTGCTCTTGCCGTTATTATTGTAGATTATTTTTTCATCTAATTATACATTTTGAATAACTTCCTATGCCTTTAAAATTACTTTTCAGTATGAGTTTTCATGATGACTAATACCCCATTATATGATAAAGTCATAAGTTATTTATTTAACTAATCTCCTATCATATTTTTACCCTAATTATTCTCTAAGTTTTGATCAATTTCCTGCTCTAATGTTATTGCCCACATTCTTTATTATGTTCCTGAGAAATAACAGCTAGGATACATAAATGTCAAAGCTTGTTTTGAAATATATATGGTCAAAATATACTCCAGAAACACTGGGTAAATATAATACATAGAATAAGTAGCCAAGTTAGAAAGTACCTAGTACTTGCACATTTTTTAACAGTTTTTAATTTTTTTAAATCACTGACAATTTTTGAGTTGAACATTATATCTAATATTTTATTAAAATATTTTGATACAGAATAAACATGCAAAAAATGCATGAACAAAAATGTACTGTCCAATAACTTACCACAAAGTGATATTCCCAAAGGTTACTCATGTAACATCACCCAGGTAAATATCATTAATAGTATCACCATGGACTCTCCCAAAGGCCACCCCAATTGTTATGGATTTCCGTAAATGGCATACAGTTGTTCTTCTCTCTTTAAGTCAGAGTGAAAATCGATATCTTTAAATTGAACATTTCAGTCTGTTCAGTTTATTTGATTACCAATATGAATGTACATCTGCATTTTACTGTGTGCTTTGTATCTGTCTGGGACATATTTTTTTTATTCTGCTTCCCTTCTTATGTTCTATACTCTATTACTATATTTTTAGCAACTACCCTAGATATTAAAAGTGCATATTTGATTTATGAAGGTCTGATATGATTTGGTCATTTTTATATCTCCCAGGCCAATAAAAGGGTCATAGAACAGTTTATATCCATTTCCTCACCTCCTGATATAAATGCTCATTATATAATATCATGCATTTTAATTCTACATATATTTAAATCCTATGAATCATTATTTTCATTTCTTTTTTGTGTGGTCAGTACTTGTTGAGATATACTCAAAGCTTTACCCTTTCTAGTCTTCATCGCTTCTTGTACTTCTACAATCTAGGATAATTTTTCTTCTCATTTCAATATGGTTTTCATTACTGTAGGTCTGTGATACATTCCTTAGTTGTTATTTGCCTTAAAATATCTTTATTTCACCTTAATTTTGAAAGACTTTTTAAACTGGTTATAGAGTTCTTGGTTGCCATTATTTTCTTTCCGACATGTAAAGATATCGCGCTGTTTACTGTCTTCCATTGTTTAGCTTGAGAAGTCAGATGTAAGTCTAACTGTTTTTCCTATGAAGGTGATCTGTCAATCTTTTTCTTTGGCTTTTTTTCAGATTTTTCATTGTGTCTTTGGATTTCAGCACTTGTGCTATAATGGATATAGGTGTGGATCTTTTATAAAATTGTTTTTTCTTGCGTTCATAGGGCTTCCTTAACTTTCTTGATGTCTTTAATCAATTTTGGAAGGTTTTTAGCCATCATCTCTTTAAATATTGATTCTAACTCATTTTATTATTTCTCTGCTGTTTTAAATACCAAATACCCAAATCATATTTTCTATAGTTTTTACTGTATTTTCTGCATTTTCTATAGTTCTTACCTCACCTCCTGTGTTTCTAATTCTGTTGCCTTATGGTACTTCACTCTGAATTTTTTTCTATAATACATCTTCTAGTCAACTAATTTTTCTCTTCAGTGATTAATCTGCTCTTAAATTAATCCACTAAGTTTTAAATTTTGCCCTTTTTATTTTAGTTCTAAAATTCCCATTTGGTTCTTTCTTACAGTTTCCATTTCTGCACTGCAATTCTCAATCTCATCTTGTACCTCACTGAACACAAATGTGTAGTTATGTTACAGTCTGTGTCTAGCAGAGGCCTTGTGGATTGAATCTACCTCTATCCTGTGCCAGTTTTTGCTCGTTTTCAGCTACAGTGTTTTATTTTTTTCAAGAGCCTGCTTAGTTCTTAGTTTTTATTTGTGAAGGGCTGTGTACCTGCAAAATTGTTTGTAAAAGTGCTAGAATAACATTTTCTCCTTCCAGGGAGGAACTGTATGTGCTGACTGATGCAAGTCACCTGTGATAGGATGAATACTGTCTTCTTCATGCAGTGGGGGTGATTTCAAACCGGGGTGCAGACTCTGTGAAAGACTGCCTACTTCAGGGTCACATTTACTCCACAGGTGCTGCCCTGGAGAGACACAAAACAGTGGGGGGTCCACCAGCCCCCATCCAGGCACCCCCTAAACTGCATTCCTTCTCTCCCCACTCACACCAGATATTCAATGTGCCTCTCGCACTCCAGCATTTCAGCTAATTCTTCCAGAATTGACCTGCAGAGAAGAGGGTCCTTAAAATCCTGTATTACCTCCTCGTATCTCTCTGTACAACCCTGGATACCGGCCTGAGAGTTCTTTATTAATAAACTAGTAGCAGTTATTTGTATTCATTCTTACTTGTTGAACTCAATGGGAGGGTTAATCACCCTGGAATATCTCAGAATTACCTGATCTGCCATGACTTAAAGTAATAAGCTTTTCATTATTCTTTTATTTAGTTTCATTGATTTTTTTTTTCTGGTCAATGATAAATGATTTTTCATGTGCTTATTAATGATTTTTATCTCTTCTTCTGAGAACTGTCTTTTTCTATGTAATAAGTATTTGGAATTAAGAAATCTAGAAGCGTTTTAACCACTTGTTTGTCATCTCTGAGCTAGTGCAAAATACAAGTATTTTAGAAAAGATATAAACTTCCAAAAGATTGATTATTCCTCTGCTTTAAACACTTAGTTCCAGGGTATGAACAATGTCACCTATTTTCAAAGGGAACTGCATAGAACAGATAATGCTCACTTGTACCTGTTAGGAGAGTACTAGTATAGCAAATGCACATGAAACCCAAGTGAAACTAAGCCATTTACTTAACAATATCTAATACTCCTCTGTTATGAAACCATTGAAATAGCTAACAAGCTCGAGTGTTGATTTGTTTGGGGTTGTGCCTCACCCTTAAAGGTTGGAATATTTTAAAGTTACTAAAGCATTGATAGGATTTTTAAAAGGAGGGTAGACTCTGAGGAGAGTACGTTTTATACCAAATGCCAAAAGAATCTAAATGTAAATGTCTACTCAGAAAAAAACAGCAAAAGTTGGGTTTACGGATCAATAAGCTACTTAATGCAGTTTGCCTAAGTGCTTCCACATACTTCCTGACATCGATCCTGACCTTTAGAGACATCATCCCTTTTTACAGATAGAAAAATCGGGTCCACATTTAGGAAGTGGAACGGGACTGCAGACACTGCTCCCTTCCTAACTGCAGACACCTGGACCCATTGCCTAATGCTGATGAGCATTTCCTTCTTGTCAGCGCCATTACTTCCCAGGTGGAAGCACTCTGGTGTCGACATACCATCGCTCTTTCTTTAACGATGTGATTCCCCTGATGGAGGCCTTGTTTCCTGGCAAAACCGTTACAAAGACCTGCCTGGATGCACAGAACCAAAGGGGTCTTTTTACCCCAGTTTGGGCTTACACTGTGAGAAGAGTAACTGCTATAAGGCAAACCTGGGTTCCCACTAGAACTACCTAAAGACATTAGATTGTGATGTAAATACATCACGTTGCCTGGGAGCAGACCCTTTGTAAGACATTTCTAAGTGTTCCATGGCCCCTTCGAGAAGCAGACATCGACATTTCTGATATAAAGTTGGTTAGCATTTCTCTAAGATCTCTAAGAAACAAAAACTACAACACTGCCAATCATTGGTTCTACTCTCCATTTTCTAGAAGTTGATGAAAGGAGGTAGGTTTGTTTCCCCCAAACCCCTCTTAATTTCAGAATAAACAAAAAGAAATGAAGAACCAATGTCAATGTTTCTCCCTTCTTCTTAGCTCTTACTGGAAAGGATCATTGTCTCAGAACAGGTTAGGGAATGCTGACAGTCACTTTTTTATGAACGGGCCGCAGGCATCACAGTAAAATCAGCAGATGCCTTCGTGTTCAGGAATCTCACTGGGATATCATGACTTGCTCTAGCTCAATGTTTTCAAACATCGACGATCTGCATCTCACCTTCATAATGTTCTCGATAGCTGTGTATCACCAGTGTTGGGGAAATACTATTGAAAAGAAAATCTCTTGCTAGCACAGAAAACCTCTCTACAAAGACAGTAGAGAATGGAAACAGTTTTATTACCAGGTGTTAAACCAGAATGTGCTACACATCACAGGCAATCTGCTAAGAGATTATAAAGACAGAAATTTCGCCCTTTTATATAGTCAAGCAGATACAAAACACTACGTCCACATTCTCAAGGTAAACACTAGCTAGTCCTATGGTGAGAGGACTTAACAGCACCATTTATCACCCATAGTTTATCCTAAATTTATCCAGTAATTGGCGTGACCATCTGTGTTACCTGATTGGCATTATCCAGAAAAAAAAATATATATATATATGTATGCTTTTCCTACTTTTTGACAGGAGGTAGTTTTGCAACTTAGAGTGAGGAAGGAGGCCATGGAAGTTAGGCTCCTACCCTCCCGCAGACACTGGGGGAGAGGGGGGTATCATTCTTGATGATTACATTCCCAAGAGATGATTCCCAGGACTTTCAGAAAAGACATTTCTGGATCATAACACTGGCAAGAGGCTTATTTAGCTTTTAAAAAGATTTACATACATTTAAGAGACAGAAAAAAAAATTAGTAAATCTTTAAAGTAAATGTTCTAAGAAAACAAGGGAGAAGTCTCTTCCCTTATTTTCAACAGAGAGAATTAAGCCTCTTACTTTTAAATTGTATTTGCCCTTACACCTGCACTGTTATTTATTTAATGTTTTTGTTCAACTGATTCTCTCAAACTTAGCTTCATCCTAAACTGCAATCCATGAAATAATAGTTTTGATGTAATGCAGATAATCTTAAAACCTTTAAAATGAACATACCACCGCCAAAGTTTTGTGTATTAATCATTTCTCCACATAAAACGACTTCACACAACACTGCTGACAGGACCACCACCATCTGGGAAGCATTGTCTTAGCTGATCAACCATGACCAGGATTGAAGTTAAGATTAGGTCTAGATGATTTTGCCAATTGAAGACCATTATAGACCCTAAAAAAAAAAAAAATCGGTCTTCTTAAGTTCACAAAGATGTGAAATTTTTCTCACTCAGGCAAAATTGGGAGGGCGAGAAAGTTCCGTGGGAAGTTTGTTAACCTTTGAAGGCAGAGTATTCATGGAGAAGTGGATCATTTTTTCAATTATTAACACATGCAGACATGGGAAGATACTGGAAGAAGGTGAAGACCAAGAAGCGCACTGACAGCAAGAAGCTGTTCTTGGAAAGAGGGAGGGCTGCTGGTTTAAGAGTAAAATAAAAATCGCAGGTAATTACTAGTTTGTAATTATAAACCGGATGCCCCGATGCCTTCCGGCTCTCCCTTCCCCAGCTCACACGCGGTGGTTGGAGCTCAAAGCCTTCACCTGCGGAGGTGAGCGCCGCCCCCGCCCCCTGCACCTGCTCCTGCGCCACAGCTCGCCCGCCGCGCCCGGCCTCCGGACACCAGCCCTCAGTTACCCACACAGCTGTTTACCCAAGGCTGACCAAACCGATTTTACTGACCATGCGAAGGCAACACACAGAATAAGAGCTCTGGAACTTTCTTCTTCCCGTGCTGCCAGCAGGTCCACGAGCCCCGCCCTGCGCTGGGCAAAAGCTGCCAAGAGGCGCCCGGGCCTCCCCTGCAGGCGCTGCCACGGGGCCAGCTGCCCTGCCCGGCACCGGGCAGACCCCCACAGAGGGGGTGCTCGTCCCCCCGTGCCCTGCCCCCAAGGAGCCTGGTGACGGCCCCTGGACAGTTTTAGGGAAGAGGACTCAAAGAAGTGGGGCCTCTCCGCTTTCAGACCGCTTGCTGCCCCCAGGGGTCTTGAGCAGCGAGCCCTCCCCATCGGCCACGCCCGTCTCCAGGGAGACGTCACGTCACAAAGAGATGTGCCCCTCCCCCTGCCTGGCAGCCTGCGGGGGTGGGGGCAGAGACCGGGGTACCAGCCCCCCAGAACCAGGCGAAGTCAGCCAAGAGGCGGCGCCTCCCCTCCTCCCGTCCCCTGGGAGTCCAGAGGCGGGGGGCGTCCTGTCCACTGATGGTTCTTGCCAACAGGCAAACGCCAGCAGAGTGGAGCCCCCTCCCCTCCTCGGGAGCCTGTGGGGCGGGGTCCTGCCCTCCGCCCCGCCCAGCACTGGGGAAAAGCCCCCCGAAGAGGCGGTTCCTCGTCTTGGGGCCTGGAGACCCACCTGGGTAAGGCTGGCAGCCAGGCACTCGCCCCTGGGGGTGTGCAAAGAGATGCCGGTTACCTGGGACTTCGCGCAGCGCCTCCCCAGGTGAAGAAGACACGCCCAGACTGAGCCTGGGGGGCGGACTAGACGGGGAGCTGTGGAGAGACCAGCCCGAACTCCCTCTCTCCTCCTGGGTGGTGGCGAATGCTCTGCGTGTGTTGGCCGCAGTGGGCAGGGATGGCAACTCTGTGCTTCTAGAAGTCACGCCCATCCCACGCCCTCCTCCTAGCCAGACGTCCATCCCTCTTCATCCTCAGAAGACAGCCAGATGTTACACAGGGTCCAGGATAAGGCAGGATTGTCGCCTGTGCTCGCTTACCACAGCTGTCGCCTGAACCAAGCAGGGAGTTTGTGTCGCTCCTGGAGACCACGCGTCCCGGACACTCCCTCCCCCACCTGCGTCCCCTCCTATCACCTAGTGATGCAACAGTCCCGTCGCTCCTGAAGACTTTGTGCTCAGATACACACTTCCCTACGCATGTATTCCATTATTATTTTTCTATTATTTTAAATTTAACAACATTGTTTTATTTTAATCACATCTATTTTTTATAAATTTGGAATGATTTTCCATTTCCTGTAATAATAGCAAGCTTCCTTTTAAAATACGTTTATCAAAGTAAACGAACAAAAACCAGATCGATATAATGAGGTAGTATGTGTATGACAAAAAAATCATGACGGTGTTTCTCAAATGAGGGGAATTAGGAAGAAAGTATCACCTTTCCCCCACCTCACACATAGGTGATGGGCAGATGTCTCGTGAACAATCACTCTGCACGACTGTCTTTGAACTCACAACCACAGTGCAGGTGGGTGTGATCATCGCCGTCATTTGTGAGGGAAGGGAAGCTCAGGGAAGCCAGCCCAAGGCCCCACAGCCAGCAAGGTGCAGGCAGATATCAGGACCTGGATGTTCCTGAAGGCTGGACAGAGAGAGGCTTAATTTCTCTATTCAGCTACCCCCAGCTCAAGTTCCAAGTCATATTGAATCAGACCCATGGAGATAAAATTCAGCCGTGGAAGCCTGAAACCACAGCAGTGGGGTGACGGGAATGACAGTGTCAGGGTGCCCCAATATCCATTTATGTGTGGAAAAAGGCAATCACTCGTGTGTCAGCAAATGCTCCAGAAAGTGCCGAAATGAACTGGCTGGCACATCCTGTCTCTGCTGGCGCAAGTTTCACGAGGAGACAAAGGAATGAACTTACAGGAACAGGCTAGCAACGACAATACTGTTGCACGGACAGGTATGCGGACGTGATTGTGCAAGGGAGTGGGGAGAGAAGAGCTGAGCCACGGAGAGAGGAGAGAGAGAGGGCAGCGAATCCCAGCGAGTCTTCCAGCAGAAACGCTCAGGGAACGCACGAATGGATGAATGCTCACACCCGTTTCTGCGCTTTTGTGTGCTTCATCACACTGCCTTCCATCTCATCTTCTGCAGGACAGACGGTGTCTGACGGAGACGATGCACTGACATTTACAGAGGTTGGAGACTAATGATATTAATGACGTTCTTGTGGTTTGTTCAGCATTACTTTTGTGCAGATTTCAATTCACGCTGCACTCATCCCAGGGGCATAAGTTAAAGGTTTTTTAAAAAGCTACTTAGTAAATGTCTTAGTTAATGGAAACTAAAATAAGTCAATCCTTTTTCCCTAACCTTGAAACGGCAAAGATTGACAATGAACTCTCTCAGTGGTGCTCCTCCCACGTGTGCAGTTTTTGAAAGCTGAGCTAGCCTTCCTGTAATGGTCCTCCACCTGCAAGTTATACATGCCGGTCACTTTTTTTTTTCATAATAAGAAATAAAAAACGAACTTGAAATAGCTTAGAAATATTTGTAAGCAATCCATAGCTAGAAACAAGTGGCATCTCTCACACTTCTTGCCTATAATAAATATCATTGTTTGACTAAGGATGCCAACTGTTTACATGGTGGCATTTAATTTGTTAAATTCATTTGTTTAGTAAGTGTAGATTGGGCTAGTGTCTGGAGATACAGTGGGCAACAAGAGAAGGCGCTCTTCCCTTGTAACCCAATGTCAACCTTGGAGACAAATGTTAAGCCAGATATTTGTCTTCTGAAAGGTGGCAGCACAGGACCAAATCTATATCTACCTGGAACCATGTGTATTTTTGTAATTGAATTCATCATCAACATTTAAATATCAGAAAATAGCATTTCCTTCTTCCTTTTAAAATGCAGAAGATTAATCCACACTGGGCATGGAAACAGCTGACTACAAGGCCTATGATTGGATGTTTGTCCCCTCCAAACCTTGTGTTGAAATTTGACCCCTAATTTTGGAGGTGGGGCCAAATGGAAGGTGTTTGGGCATGGAGGCAGATCCCCCGTGAATAGATGAACCCCTCCCTCACGGATGAGTGAGTTCTCTATTAGTTTCTGAGAGAGCGGATCGTTAGAAACAGTCCATCTTCCTCACCTTCCTCCGTGGGTACAAGCAGCCTGAAGCCCTCACCAGATGCAGACATCTAATCTTGAACTTCCCAGTCATCAGAATTGTGAGCCAAATTAATCTTTTTTCTTTATAAATCACCCAACCTTGGATATTCCTTCATAGCAACACAAAAGGGATGAAGACCATGAGTGCTAGCTGTTCTTTTTAGCTGCCTCACACACCTTCCAGTTCACTACCATCCCTGACTGCTTCTTTCACTTACTACACCTTTCCAGGTAATATCATACTTGGGATTGTGATTTCTGGGGAAAAAGCAATTGCACACATTTATTTCATTGCATCTATAATCCACATTACCAAGGAAAAGCTAAAGCATGCTACAGGGAGTGGGGAGGCCTTCCCTAGTCTCTGGTCCCAAGCCCTGAGACTTCTGCAAAGTCAGGTTGCAGGACTCAGCACCGACAGGGCCAGGCAGGTGAAGCTTCCAGTCCACACTGAGCTTTGCGGATTGAAGTAATTTCAAGCTCCATTAAATAACTATTCATCTTTGCTTGGTAATGTGCATATTATTCTGACTAAATACATCTGTTACCAGGAGCTGGCCTGCTTCAGGAATTCTGTGTACAAGGGCCAGACAAGATCTTCTAGTTACTGCGAGGATTTTTAAGCTGTTGGAAAAATGGTCCTGTGGTTAAGAATAATATAAATCCTGATATTTTAACTTTATGCAAGATGCTGAGCTATTACAGTATTCAATTATCGAAATGCTACAATGCTATGAGGCAAATGTTCCCAGGTCTGACATATTAATCTACTTGACATTTAACAAATTACGCTGTGTTTTTATAGAGTGACAGCCATTTGAGAAGGCCAGAACACATGGCATCCGGCCTGCCCCGACCACCTCCATTAATGCACCTATTATTGATATAAAGGGGATGCATTTAAATGTTTCAAGAACAGAAAGCACCTGCCACTTTTAGAAGAGATATCTCAAGGTCAGGGATGTGTACATATGGGTAAATCTGCCATCCTTTTTATTCTATCTCAAATAGATGAATTTTGGAACACTTGTAGAGTTACTTCATCTTCAGTACGATTCCAGGCTGTAGTTGCTTCTCAGCTAAGTAAGTCTTCTCTAATTTTGTTTTTGTTTTGAGACAGATCTCACTCTCTTGCCAGGGCTAGAGTGCGTCATCAAAACTCACTACAGCCTCAAATTCCTGGGCTCAAGGGATCCTCCTGCCTCAGCCTCCCAAGTAGCTGGGAATACAGGTAGGTGCCAACATGCCTAGGTTTTATTTTATTTTTTTGTAGAGATGGTGTCTTACTGTGCTGTCCAGACTAGTTTCAAACTCCTGGACTCAAGCAATCCTCCTGCCTTGGCCTCCCGAAGTACTAGATTATAGGCATGAACCACCTTACCCAGCCAAGCCTTCTCTATTCCTTTGTGAAAACACAGGAGGATGGACAATGGGACCTGCAATTGATCTTCACAAAGCCACATGCGACCTTATACGTCACACACAAAACCTCCTAACTCATAACTACAATTTGTTAAACAACTTCCAAATACAAGGCACAGTAAGAGGTACTTCACATATATTATCTCACTATCATCAGAATAAAAATAATAACAGCTGACTATTAAGTGCTTAGGATGTTCACGCATGACCCTACATGCAACCCATGAATCAATTGTTTAACACTCTCAACAACCCTACAAGGTAGATGCTCTTATTATCCTTATTACTTATAAACTTATTCCTTTCACTACTCATTTGATCAATGAGGAAACTGAGGCTAAAGAAGGCAATTTGCCACAAGTCCAACACTTTATAAACTAGAGCTAGGGAACAAAACATGCAGGTGAGTGGGTTGACACCATGCCATGCCTGTGAGCCGTGGTGGTGGGGGAACACAGGAAGCCTTCAGAGGAGGACAGCCTTAGCCACTGCAGACTGTGACCACGACAGCAATATCTAAACAATCTGGGTAGCTGAGCCCAGAGAGCCCACAGAACCATGGTGGATAACAGATGATCGTTTTAAGCCATTAAGTTTTGAGCAGCCAGGGAAGCAAGATGTTATTAATATATTAGTTTTACCAGTGGGAAAACTGAGGCTAGCATCAAAGACTTGTCACTGGAAGACGCAGGAAACAATTTCAGGTTCCTGTGACTCAGTCGCCCTTATTAGTGCAGGTGCAACCTATGGGCCACGCTTCTTTGCAAAATGTGTTCAAATATTTACACATGTGCCAAACACATGTAATGTGCCTCTAAGACCGTCAGCCATTAAGCATGTAATGCATGTGAACATATAACATACATGTGTATTTTGAAATGCAGACATTTTAATCCCACCTTATAATTTCTTTTCTAACTAGCGTTTTGCACACTTGTCCATGTAAAAAAACTCTAAAATCAGCTCATTAATGCTAATATTAAATGAGAACAGCACAAACACTATCCTCCAGGGGGCTTTGACCAGCTGCATTGCGTTTAAATTAATGTTGATAATATCCATGCATTACAACAGTCTTAATGTTCAAGGTAGAAGATTGTATTTTCCACAGAGTGTCTTAGTAATGTTGTATAAATATTTGCTGTTAGTATTATTAGTATTATTTTAATGTTGAGCCCTACGGATCTAGACTAAAGCTAAATTAACATTACTCAGTTAATGGCCTTTCTCTTCTTTTCAGTATGAATATTGACTGTATATGAAATAAGTTTTAGAGAAGTGAATTTCAAATACTTTTGACCAGAATTCAGAGAAATACATCTCACGTGAGTACACACGTATAATTCAATTAAATTTCACAAATCTAAATTTATCTTACTATCTGCAGTGGGCTCTAAGGTATTCTATTCTATTCCATTCCATTCCATCTCATCCTGCCCCATTACATTACATTTAATTTTTTTAAAATGTTGGTTCCAGCATCTGTTTCATGCCGCAAAGGCACCATGACTTGCAGCTCATTAAACCCAGCCGGGGATCTGCCTTTTAGGCACAGCCCTTTGTCTTGCACACCTAAAAGCAGATCCTCCTAACTGAGGACAGCGAGGAGCCCTGGCCTTGTGTTCAGCACACCCGCTACCCACAAAAGACGATTTTCCTGACCCCCTTCCTGACTCACTGCACGATAAAGACTCCCTTAGAAACACAGCGCATAGGAAGCTGGCCTCCTAGCGCCTTCAGACTTCAACTGTCTTATTAATAATGCAACAACAAAAACAAGTTTTAGAATTATAGTAACACGAAGAAATAAAAGAGAGACTTTGTACACATTTACTGAAATTTATCACGAGAAGGAATGTACAGTATTAGCAAAAGATGTGAACCAATTTTAATCTGATCAATAAAATTTCATTAGCTAATGAACTCATGTTCTCCTTGTTCTTCAACACCCATGAAAAAATCACACCCCCACCCCCAAGAAAGAAAGGAAAAAAGAAAAGAAAACCCTACTTGCGGTGCAACATTCAAGGGTTCCTATAAAACCCACAGTACTGAGAACACAGCTCCCTGGTCATCTCTCCCTCGCCCGGAGGAGCAAGGCCTGGGCTCAGAGGAAGATTTACCTGCCTCTCTGGGGGGCAGCGACACTGACAAGCCCCTTCCTGCTTGCAGTTTCCCGCATGAATCCATATCCCAATGGCTTGGTGGGGAGCAGTAGCCACCAAGCAACGTGCCCTGGGAAAACAGGAGAGGAGAATAAAAGACAGAGATGGAGACAAAGACTGTGAGTTATAAGATCTTTGAACTCTTTTTTTTTCTTTTTTTTTTTCTCTTCTACAAACTTTTCTATAAACTCTGTCCCAGGTGGCTGGGCAAATACTTGAGCCTTGAAATGAAATCTTGAAGTATTCAGTAACTCACACACACTAAATCAATCATGAATTGTGTGATAAACTTTAGCCTTTGGCATTTATGATTTCAAGACCTTCATTGCACCAGCTGTTTCTACAGTTTATCTTCTAAGTTATTTGTGTTTTCTTTATATGTTGTGTACATTTTTTGAAAAAAGAATATTACATAAACCCCTGAGTCAGGGAATAAGACTAAAACCATGTGCTGTTTGTTACATGTAAATTATAGCTTTACTTTGTTCCATATTTTTATTTTCAAAGTTGTTTCCTTTTAAAAAGTAATATTTCTAATAGAGAATATACTGTTTAATTATTGTTTAACAAACACCATTGGTATGCGGGATATCCCAAGAAACTTGTAAACATTGTTATTGCAAAATCTTTAAAAGTAAAACTTACCTTCATATTTGTTTAACAACCATCAATATGTGAGCAAATGACTCACACAGAGAAAGTATAAAAGAACTAAATATATAAAACTAAGTTGTAAAACAGAATCAGTCATTCACCAATATGATTACTCCAAACCTGGATATTACTAAATGTATTGTTTTGCCAACCTTACTAAATATATTTCAATTTTTTAATTGAGTTTCTCTGAGGACTTCAGTGATTGAGAAAGTTTTTGTATATATTTTATTTATTTATTTACTTTTTATTTCAGAATATTACGGAAGTACAAATATTTAGGTTACAAATGTTGCCTTTGCCCCACCCGAGTCAGAGCTACAAGCGTGTCCGTCCCCCAGACGGTGCGCGCCGCGCCCATCCCTCCCTCCCCCCCCCACCTGCCTGACACCCAGTGAATGTTACTACCATATGTGCACATAAGTGCACCTCTCACCTACCACAAAAATCAACTCACTATGGATAACAGACTCAAACCTAAGGCATATAACTATAAGCTGCTTTATTAAAATGAATTGAACTGTTGACCAGTGAACTCTGTAAGCAAGTTTTTACTTTTTTTTTCTTCTTAAAAAATTACCTACTTTTATTTGTACATACCAGGGATCCCAGTGCAAAATTCTGCTGCACTGATATACTGCAGTGTGGTGAAGTCGGGGCTTTCAGCACATCCATCACTGGAGCAATGTACATTGCACCCCCCAAGCAACCTCCCGCCGTCCACCCACCTCCCACCTCCCCGAGTCTCCACACAGCCTTCTAGATTAAACGGAGACTACGTCATGTTTAGATATGATAATTCCATTTCCAGATATCATCACCCATTTTTTGAGAGAATGGAAATTAAGTTCGGGGCAATTAACACTCCTGCCCCTGAAACATGCTTGTTCCCAGGCCAGTGACCCTTCCACATCTGGATGAACAGGTGGGTTCCAGCCACTGTTACCTGTGACATCATCCCATCACTCACCAGCCCTGCTACAAATGAGGACCATTCACCTCCCCTGTAGACTGATTTATTCGGGCCTAGAATTAGAGGTGCAAGGGATTTTACATTCTCCATCTTTCATGGGCAACTGCGCCTCCTGGGACAGAGAACATTGTTCTCCCACAGTAAATAAAACTTCTCATTTTTAACCTGTCACATGACTGCCAACAATAAAGAACACTTTCCCCAGCCTGTCTTGAAACGGAGTGTGGCCAGGTATCTACATCTACCCAAAGGGAAGTAAACATAACTGTAATGTGATAACTCCCGGGCATAGATGGCACATGCCACATCTCGTCACCACCTTGTGTTGTTCATTCTCCCTTCTCATACACTGCAGTGCTGATGTCATGGCTGGATCTGATACGGTCATCGTGGACCGTGAGGTGACCTGGAGATGGAGAAGATGCAAGGGAGAGCACCACTCCAGAAGGAGCCTGCATTCCGGAGGCCCCATGAGACAGAATCGCCCTGCAGCCCTGACTGCCCACATGTGGACTTGTACGTTAGAGGGAAATCACCTTCCATGGGTGTATAAGCAACTGCTGTTTGTGTTCTCTTGCAAATAAACCTATTCTGAATTAGTATATTTCCTAAAAATCAGAAGTTTGAACCAAGCTCTGTTCAATGCTTTGTATAAAAAAAAAAAAAATGAGCAAGACCTAGTCTCTGCCCCCAAGCAGGACCCACACCCCTCAGCGCAGGCATACTCCATAAGGAACAATCTTATAAGTACTTAGCCAGCCACCTACTGGAACACTACTGTTCATTGTTGGGTTTTCTGAGAGTGGCGATCGACCCAACTGCACCCCTCTTACAATAGTGGAACCAATGGAAAGTAAAAACAAAGATTTGCATCATAAACAACACCTTTGTTGTTTCTTCTGCTGAACTGGAGAAACGTGATTGGATCTAAGGTACAATTGTGTTCCTGATACCTCATGTGGCAAAACCTTGGGGTCTACTCACATGGAGCACCGGGCAGCCTCTTATCTGGTCGGGGACCAGAGCAGAAGTTGCCAACTAACGCCACCTGTGACCACAGCATGCAGACGTTAACCCTGCCCAACAGGGGAATGTGGACACATGTCCATCAGCAACCTGCCACCCCCTCAATGGACATGTCCTCCCTGCCCACATGGATGAGTGAGGGGAGATAGTCCACCCCCACACTCCTGATGGTTTGGGAATTCCCAGGAAGAATCGGGAGCTGCTGCCGGTGAGGATAAAGCAGAAGTGATGTCTTTAATGAGGTTGAGCAATACATGGTATCCATGATTTAAAATGGTGAAGTGATCACTCACACACTGCTGGTGGGACTGCAGACTAGCACAACCTCTGTGGGAAGTAGTATGGAGATAGCTCAAAGAGCTGCAAGTAGAACTACCATTTGATCCAGCAATCCCGTTACTGGGTATCTACCCAAAGGAAAAAAAGACATCTGCACACAAATGTTTATAGCAGCACAATTCACAATTGCAAAGATGTGGAAACAACCCAAGTGCCCATCAATACATGAGTGGATTAATAAAATGTGGTATATGTATACCATGGAGTACTACTTAGCCACAAAAAACAATGGTGATCTAGCACCTATTGTATCATCCTGGATGGAGCTGGAGCCCACTCTACTAAGTGAAGTATCACAAGAATGGAAAACAAGCACCACATATACTCACCATCAAATTGGTACTAACTGGTCAACACTTAGACTTCCATGCACACATGGAAGTAACATTCATCGGGTGCTGGGCAGGTGGGAGGGGGAGGGGATGGTATATTCACACCTAATGGGCGCGGTGTGCACCGTCTGGGGGATGGGCACGCTTGTAGCTCTGACTCAGGTGGAGCAAAGGTATGTAACCTAAACATTTGTACCCCCGCAATATTCTGAAATTAAATAAACAGATACATAAATAAAATGGTTACATGATAACGATGGGAATTCTGAGTAATTACAATGGAACTGACCTGTGGATGGGCTCACGAGGAATACAGTCCTTGTTTAAATGTTTCTTCTGTTCTTCCTTATTATTATTTTATGGGTGGCAGGGTCTATTTTCATCATTTATTTAATATAAGAACCCCCTGCAATCTGAGCAAGCAACATACACATGTTCAAATAAACGATTGATTAGACATCCCACAATTTACACTCGTTTGTCTTTGGCAGAGGTGGAAACACTCTTTGGGGCAGCGCTCAGCCATGTGCCCTGCCCTGAGCACCATGCCAAGCCGCTTCTCAGCACCAGTTCACACCCCAGGCATCTCTATGGGCACAGAGCTGTGGCTGACACAAAAGAAGCTTCTATCAGAGAAACAGATGAGCTTGTTAATGAAGGGGATGAAAATTGGAGCCGTAATGAGCTACTGTATCATAAATGAGTGCAAATTACATTGTCAGTGCTATTTACAATTTCACACTGCACAGAGCTTTGTAATTATGTCTATTCAATTATTCCATTCAGAGAAATTTTCAGGAAGGGTTTCTCACCACCATGGCCAAAACCCATTTGGAAACTTCTGTTGTACATGGAAGTTAGAACCAGCTCTGAAAGGACTCATCGCCACATATTTGGAAATAAAAATGTAGGTGGCAGGGAAAAGGCAATACATGTAGCCTAAACATTTATATCCCGTAATATTCTGAAATTTAAAAAAGTGTGGGTGAAGGGTCTACAGTGGGTCTGTACCTGGAAAACAGAAGCTCAAAGGTTTAGAGACAACATACAATGACTGTGGACTGTGTGTTCATCAAGCGGAAGCTTGAGTCGAATTCGAAATATCAAAGGGGTCAGGTCAGCACAAGCCTCCCTCGACGCGAATCCTTGGAAATAAGCTGTGACCACAAGTTTCTGCGAGATTTAAAAATCCCTTTGAAGGTAGATGTTTTTTAACATATGTAAATATTTTAGTGCATTTCTCTGAAAAGAACCATTTTTCAAATAAGACCACAAAACTATATCATGTCTAAAATGCTAATAATTTGTTACTAAATGCCTAGCAAGCATTTAAGTTCTCCCAAATTATGAACTTATTTTTAAATCCCTGTTATACATCTGTGAGTTTATGTTCTATGTCCACAGATTATCATATCAGCCTTTCATTCCACTTTGTTTCCTTTAAACTCGGCAAATCCTGTAATTAGATTCACCTTCACCAAACTATCTGTAACTGCTCTTTCTGCTCAAGCTTGGATTCCTGCAGGATTTAAGCTAAATAGCTCAACAGACAAAATAAAGCTTGGTTTGTTCAAAAAGCCAAGTTGTGTTACCATCCTAGTAGAAATTTAAAGCATTGACCCAACGAAGTAAAATCAGCTTTTATTGTAGCATAAATGAACATGGAGTTTCCAGATTCTACCATCACAAAGGTAAGAATCACAGCCACAGAGAGAACAATGGTAGACAACAGGATTGTCATAATCTGTGGAATTTCCAGAGCAAGGCTGGACAACGCCAGATGCTACCAGACAATGTTGATGTGAAAACATAAATGGTGCTCACCTGCCCTGCAAAAGCTCCAGTGATGTTCTGGCACCACAGAGCCTGCACCTGGAAGGTCTGAGCAGAATCCTGGCTGGAAACAGTGGCTTCAATCCTTCCTTGACGTGAGTTGGGGCACGAATCGTTTTGGTGAACCAGCTTGCATCCTGCTGCGAGAGGGTGTTGGAAAAGAACAATGAACTAAAACATCTCCAAAGACTGTCCATACTCTTCAGCCAATTTGGAATTAGAATTTAGAATGTGTTGCTTGGAAACCTGCCCTCTAAACGGTCTTGCTGACATGCAGTCAGGTAGTAAGTGCTCACACACACCAGCCACCCAGGTCTGTTTCTGTTTCTGAAACAAGCCAAGCCCACTCCTGCCTTCGGGCTTGCCCTGTGCCTGGAGCCCCTGGAATGGATCCCTGGCATCCTCCCTCATTATATATGTGTGTGTGTGTGTGTGTGTGTGTGTGTGTGTGTGTGTGTGTATTTTATATATGTATATATACAAAATCAGCCATTGTCCCCTAGCTTGCTTTCCTATAATGCTCACTACTCAGGAGTCATATAGCTGATGGTCATTCAGATTCTTAGCTTTCTTCCCTGCTCCCATAGATAATACCACCCTTGTGAAACCTAAGGCTAGTTTTTGAGATATCTTTCAGGCCCTGCATTTCAGTGGACAGGCTGACCTACCCAGACCAGTAGCCCAAGGGACCAACTCAACTGGTCTTGCAACCTGGGAATGCACTCAGCAAAAAAGACAATTTCTGCTTCCCGACCCTATGAGTTCATCCCTAGCCAATCAGCGGACCCAAGCCCCAGCCCTTTGCCCTCCAAACTCTCTTTAAAAGCCCTTTCTCTCAAATTCTCAGGGAGAAGGATTTGAGAACTTCCTTCCATCTCCTCACATGGCACCTGTGATATTAAACTCTTTCTCTGCTGTACGCCCGGCTGTCTCAGTGCAGTGGCTTCCTCTCGAGCAACAGGCAACGTCGGCCACGTTTTCACCCTTTCTGCAGGGACTGTGGCTCTTCTCCGTTTGTCGGAAGTAGCACTACATTGTATTTGAACATCTGGCATCTACTCACATGTGTAAAATTTAGTGATGTCCTTGTGCACTACAGGGACGTGATTTGGGTCTTCTGGAATTGTATTCATGTCTGCTCCGACTCTGTTGTGTTATCCTGAATGGCTGTCCTCAGCCCTGCAAAGTCTCAACCTCGCCAACCTCCTAAATAATGTCCTTCTGGAATCAGCACTAATTCCCACTCACGATGATAAAATAGAAAAAATAAAAAGGAAAACAAGCTCCAAATGCGAGTAAGGCCTTAATCAAAAACATGTGATGTCCTTTGATCAAGTTTCATAATGATGTTTGATTAAAAAATGTCTGAGCACAACACCTGTCATCAGGAAACGGATTTCTTTGAGAGGCTGTGTTGGAAGTAGATCTTTGTAGATCCCTGAAATGTTTTATCTTGTAGGAATTGGAGCTGGGGGTGATGTGAAAGTCACCGAAGGCCCCTCTCACATCATCACCTAGGGCTGCAGCTGTGCTGGAAATGTCTCTTCTGCCACAGGTGAGCACAGTATATTCTCTCTGCCCCTCGTGTGTGAAGAGGGGACCCCATAAACCACACCCCCCACTCTATGGAGGCAGGGGTGCTCAAGCACCGCGCCCTGGGGTTCAGCATCTGTGTCCTGGCAGAACTGGCCTCAGAACCTGAAAACCAGCCTGCACGAGGCAGCGGATGCCCCCTAGGTGGGACACCTGCTGTCTGCCTGTCTCCACCCCGCTGTCCTGGTGGCCCTGGTCTGACAGCACCTGGCCTGCCGTCCTCTCCCACCCGGGCTTCCCCCTCCACCTGCCGCACAGGAGGCTGGTTCACAGGGTATGGGAGCTTCTCCAGCTGCCCAGGGCGTGAATAACCACAGAACCCTGAGCTAGAGGACTGGAGGAGACCAAAGGGCTCTGTGGTTAGGGAACAGCCATCGCCTGCTCTAAAATTAGGAGAGAGCCACTTTTACACAAGATTAACCTGTACATGGCATCCCCCCAACCCGAGAGGCTCTGGCCGTCCTGGGCCTGACCCAGCTGTGAAAGGTGGGTGTGACCGGCGGCTGCCTCGCCCTGGCTGAGCCCCCACACAGCACCGACGTCAGCTCACTGAGTAATGAACTGGGCGCGGACCCCGCTGATTAATGCCCAGCACAGGCTGCACTACATGAAGGACGGGGCCATGTGCCCGCTTCAGGGAACACAGGGGCTCCTTCCAATCAGAAGACATGTGAGAAACAGCACTTACATTTTTCTTTAACAGTGCTGTGCTTGTGATGGAGTATGCAACAGTGCTGAGAAACAAACTGGAAAAAGCCATTAAAGTCCAAATCATCAAAGTAATTACTTAATACATCTGAGGAACAGTTTATAATGATAAGATTTGGAGACAAGAGTTTTTAACTAAAAATGATGTTCATCAAAAACAACTTATTTATTTCCTGGAAATTGAAAAGAAAATCATTCATCCTTGAAAAGGAGTTTTGTTCAAATTGCAGCTTTTTTCCTTTTACTAGCAGCCCAGAAAAGGCTCAACAATTGTAAATGTGTGTTCATAGCCACTTTGTCATAGCCAAACATGAGAAATGGCCCGGATGGCTTCCAACAGGGGAAGGGTTAAACAAAAGGTAGTGCGTCCATACCACGTAAGACCACTCAGCAAATTAAAAACAAACAGAATATTGATATACATAACTTGGATGAATCTCCAGGGAATTATATCGAGTGAAAAAAATCCAATACTGACAGCCAGATATTTTGTGATTCTATATATGTAATGTTTGTGGACTGAAAAACAAAATTTAAGAAAAAGAGTGGCCAACAAGGATTAGGGTAAAGGGGAACTGTGAAGGAAGGTGGGGGAAGCTGGGTTTGGGTATAAAAGGACAACAAAGGGATCTTTGCGGTGTTGAAACTGCTCAGCACCTTGACTCGGCAGGGGAGACAGGAGCCTACACAGGTGAGGAAGTTGTATACTGCTTAGTGCAACCTGGTACACGCACACACGAGAGTGTGTATACCTGGTGAAATCTAAATAATCCCTGTGATTATACTAAAGTCGAGATCCTGGCTGTGACACTATGCTGTGGTTTTGCAGAAAATTGGCAAAGGGATTGAGAAATCTCTGGGCATTAGTTCCCGCAACTGCCTGTGACACTCACTTGAAACAAAACTTTAAAAACAAACAATAATCCCATATCAATTACGAGAACATCAAACACACCCAGATGGAAGGGCATTTTATGAACTATCTGACTAGTATTCCTCAAACTGTTAAGATCATAAAAGAACAAATTCAATTGGATACAACTGAATTCCCAGCGTCATTACTTGTCTTGGATACAAGTATGAGAAACTAAGTATGAGAAACGGTCTCAGCTAAGAAGAATCTAAGGAAACATCATGATGAAATGCAATGTGGTCTCCTGGACCATGGGACAGAAAAAGGACATTGGGTAAAAACTGACAAAATCTGAATACAGTATTGACTTTGGTTAATAATAATATAGCGGTGTTGGTTCATTAGTCATGACAAATGTAACATAGAAATAATAGGGGAAACTGGGTGTGGGGTCTATGAATACTCTCTATACTATCTTGGCAACTTTTCTGTAAATCCCAAATTGTTATTAAATAAATGAATAATTAAATGAATTTTAATAATTTACTTAATAGTTAATTATTAAATAAAACATCATTGCCCATCCAGGGGTCATATCCAAGGTCAGGCGCTAACTTTGTCCTAACCATCCCGAGAATTCCTTTCCTAGCTCCCATGAAACCCATCTGTAGCTATGGCAGGTTCTGAAATCTCCATAGAAATGACTGTTTGTTTTTGACATAAGAGCACCATCTGGGGAGCTTCCCAGGAAAGCCACCAAACACAACTGTGAATGTGTGTGCCAGGAATAGCAGCACAAGTTCCTCCAAGATGGCCTGAGAGAAGTTGCTAAAGGATTCTTGGTGCAAGCTATTATTTAGTAATGAAAAATTATAAGCTAAAACATTTACTCTAAGCATGAAGTATGCATGATATATTTAGCTAACAATGTTCTCAACATAGTGCCCTCTGGCACCATGGTGACATTTACTGGAGAAGGAAATTATGTTTTGCTTTCATACCTAGATGATTCAGGACTCAGGAAGCTGGGAAGGTAAAACAGTAATAGGGCAAATATGAAGGCAGCTTACAGCCTAGCTGTCTTTGGTATTCACTGGGTAGGACGTGAAAGTCGTACGGCATAATTTTAAATTTCCCAGAGCCCAAGACCTGAACCTGCCAGGGCCACAATGAATGTATGTCCTTGGAGGATACAGGTGACCACATTTAGACAGAAGGCAGAAGCCTTTTGAAATTTACTGGGAAAACAGACTGAAAGGAGATTCATTTTTCAAGTCCTGCTTTCTTTCTTGATATATTTGCTTGTTTACTCCCCAGTAAAATAGGAGAGCGTTGTTTGTAACACTCTATGGATTTTCCTTGGGAATCAGCAAATAGCAAATGCAAAAATGCATTAATGATGGAACAGCCATAGGTCCCAATGGCGTATAATACTGAAACTGCCCTTCAATAACGGGGTGCAAGGCGAGAACTACGGTAAAGACCTAACTAAAAATAACGATAATAATTAGTAGCTGTCCCCCTGTAATTAGCACTCCAGAGCCACGCAGCTGGTGACCATAAAGATTCTTAACTTTCTCGGTTTTGAAACCTAAAGGTAGTTTTTAAGATATCTTCCAGGCCTGGCCTTCCAGTGGATCGGTTGGTCCACCCAGACCAGTAGCCCAGACCAAGAAACCGACTCAACTGGAATTGTGACCCAAGGGACTGGAGCAACACAAGGAGATGATTTCTACATCCCTATAATTTTGCCCCAGTTAACAAACCTAATTGCCTAATCCCTTGCCTGCCAAGCTACCCTTAAAAACCCTGTCTCCCAAATTCTCAGAGAGGCGGATTTGAGAAATTTCTCCTGTCTCCTGGCTTAGCGCTATGCAGAATAAAGAGTGTTTCCCTGCCTTGCAAACCCTGCTGACTCAGAGTATTGGCTTTCTCTTGGGCAGGGGGCATAGGAACCTGGTTGGGCGGCAACAATACTCCTTAATATACTGACCACTAAAACTTAATTCACTTTGTTCATATTTTTCATAACATGTTCTCAAAGGGAGAGCTAGTCTGCCATCCGCTAATTCATCACGGACAGAAGCAAAGGTCCCATGTTTGTTATTTGTATCTTTCCAAATGAAGGAGTCAGGCTCTCTATTGTGAAAATGAAGGGACTGAAGGCATTTGACCAATTTTGCCCTCCTGTGTCTATTTCTAGGCCAAATACATTGAATCAGTTTAATGCAAGTATGACCTGGGCTTCGGTCAGGACTTGAAGTTCAAAGGGTGAACAGAGAACATGAAGTAGAACAATACCTACTTCTTCCTTTCAGAGAAATTTTACTCCGGCTTGAAGTGGAAACTAACTCAAAGCAATTATATTTTATTTAGCACTCTCTTTTACTGGGTATGAAAATATGCCCGAAACAATAAGTATTGTATCTTTCCTGTGTCGATATGGAATTAGTTTTAATATTATAATAAAACGGTGTTCAGATTTGGCATTTTACAAATCCTCTGGATTTAGTCTAGTCCTGTGTAGTCCTGAAATATTAATGATATTAGCAACAAGAAAAAATGAAGATTATTAGGTTAACCAGCAACTTACTTTCATCCTCCTTAGTTAGGGATAGAGAACATTGTTATACTGGTAAACAAACCATTGGACTTCTGTGGAGATTTATCAGGGAATCCTTCGGAATATGATAAAAGTAACAGAAGGAAATGATTTTCATTTGCAGCCTCTGTTGTCCAAAACTTGATTTGCTCCTGGTGTTTACTCCCAGAATTACCTGGAAAATTAATTGCCTATTGTTTTTAAATATAAATGCCTTTGCTATATTGATTTACTTTCACTGTGATCTCCTTGGAGTGTTACATGGCAGCACACAAGTTCGACGCAATCGTTTTACGTGTGATTTACAGTAAAGTATAATTTATCCAGAACAGAATGCTGACTTAACATCAGCAGGAAAAGCTTTTGGGTAGCTGCAAGTTCAGGAATGCCAAAATACCCAGGAATGGAGAAGCAACAGCCCCTTTGGGGGAGAAAACGACAGTGAGAATCCAAGAGCTTGAATTTGCATCCAGCCACACCCAGCAAGACAAACGTCCCAGTATTTCAGAAAAGTGTTATTTTTAAAATGTGATTTATCCACACTCCTAATTAATTTTATTTTCACAAATAAGAAAAAAAAAGATTTAACTTAATTCTGAAATATAGAATATAGAAAATAAATGTAGAATATATTGAATATAGAAAATACAGTCATACTGTTTTAACGTCCCATTTGCTAATTGTAATTGCTGTGTTCATTCTTGGTTGGTTTGACTGATTGGTGGTTGAGCTCCTCAGCACTTGTCCGTGGACCTGGTTCTTTGCATGCCTAATAATTTTTGATTGAATATTAAACATTGGCATTTTACCTTGTTGACTGCTGGACATTTTTATATCTTAGAAATATTCTTGAGTTTTATTCTAGAATTCAGGAAGTTACCTAGAAGCAGTTTGATCCTTTTAGGTCCTGATTTTAAGAGTTATTAGGCTGAACAAGAATAGTGCTCAGTTTAAAGTTAATTACTCCCAATTAACAAGGACAGACCCTCCGAGTACTTTACCCCACAGCCTGCGAATCTCAAGGTTTGCCAAAGTGGCCGATAAAAATAGACACTATTCCCAGCACTATGTGTGTCCCAGTCCCTGGGACTGTCATTCTTTCTGGTGGTTCTTTTCTAGGTCTCAGGTAGTTTTCTCACACAGGTGTTACTCGGTACTCAGCTGAACACTCAAGACCCTCAGCACGTCTTTGGATCTCTGTGTCCATACAGCTCTTTTATGCCTGGGCCTTTGTCCTCCAGACTCCAGCTACCTGGGTCTTTCTTACCTGTTAGCTCCACCTCCTCGATGCAGGTGTCTGCCGGCCCCACCTCTGCTCCCGCCCTGCACCGCGGCCCGAAAACTCAAGGCAGTGAGCTGGAGCAGCTGTGGGCTGGCCTCCTGTGGTCCTCACCTTTCTGTGCTTTGTTAATTTATTGTTGGTGTCTTACAAACTGTTGTTTCATATATTTTTTATCTGTTTTGTTGTTATTGTTGTTGTTTCAGGCAGGAGACTAAATCTGGTCCCTTTAAATCTATTTTTGCTATTAGTAAAAGCAAAATGTTCACCTCTGACATTTTCCAAGAAGTCTCTCCATTTGCTTAAGCAGAAACGTTGCTACCAAAGAACATCAAATGAAACTCTTCTACTGAGGACCAATTTAAAAGATGCACTTATTTGAATCCCAATCACTCTAAGACATTGAAGATTCAACAACCAAGACTGAAATGTGGTTTTGGATTCATTATAGCCTTCACCAAACTGGGAAAGATTGTTAACAAGCAGCAGCCTGCAGCAGCCTGTATTCTTGGACAGAATTGCCGATGAGCTGTTTACAAAACAGTCTATTGTAATGGGTAACATCTCCATAAGGAAGTAAGGTCTGCCTCAAAATGCAAGCAAAGTATCACTGCTCTAAACCCAATAATAGCTATAATTGTGAGAAAAATGTGTTGTATCCAACTTCTTAGCACCTGTGCTATTCTTTGCAAAAGGACAAAAGTGTTTCCACTTTTCTTTCTTAGCTACTCTTAAAGTTGCCTTTGGAAATCTGTACTAAGGAAGCACAAATGAGCAATAACAGTGACGCCCAAATCAATATTTACTATAGATTATGCAACATAAACATTATATAGTTTATTAGGATAAAATGTGAGCTGTCATAATCCTCGTACTATAGGGAAATTATTATGGTGAAATAGGCTCAATAAATATTTACTAGGGCAGCTTATCCAGAGCTGTGTCTAATATTATATCTTGACTATTGTATTTATTAGTCCAGGTTCTCCAGAGAAACAGAGCCAGTAGGCTCTATATGAATATTTAAGAGGAGATTTATTATGGGAATTGGTTCACGCAGTTTGGGAGGCTGAGAAGTCTCATCATATGCATCTATAAGCTGGAAACAGGGAAAGTTGATGGTGCAATTCAGCCTGAAGCTGAAGGGCTGAGAACGGGTTGGGGGTGGGAGGGCTGCTGGTATCAGTCCGAGAGTCCAGAGACCCAGGGACCAGGAGCTCCACTGTCCCAGGGCAGGAGAAGACGGATGCTTCAGCTCAAAAGGAAAGAAAGAGAATTTGCCCTTTTTCCACCTTTTTGCTCTATTTAGGCCCTCAAGGGATCTTTACTCAGTCTACTGATTCAAATGCTGATCTCTTCCAGAAACACCCTCAAAAATAATGTTCTATCAGCCTTCTGGGCATCACTTAACCCAGTCAACCTACACATAAAATTAACAAACGCAACTATAATTCTTAAAAATGTTTTGTAGTTCATACCTGGCAACTCACCAAAGCATCCAAAAGTGTGTAGTCCTCTCTCTTTCTATTAAAAATATGAGGGCAAATAAATAGAAGATTAGAAGGTTGGAAAGAATAGAAGATAAAAAGGACAGAAAAGAACAGGAAATTGGGATTCTTTGGAACAGGTTCACACTAGTTTGACATACTGTATATAATCTAAACAAAAACAATTATTCATGACCATGTCTCTCTTATTCTAATTTTGCATCCTAAAGACAAAGCAACGTCATAACCAACATCTTTCAAGAAAGATCTTGTTACTCACCATCCTCAGTCTATATTAACGCAGAGAGTATTTGGACTCACTCCAGGACTGTGACACCTGTTAATTTCTTTTCTCAGATATCCCACAAAAATCCCTGCTTAGAAGCTATCAGGAGTGTTTATGCCAACATCGCTTTCCCTAGGAGGTCACGCTGAGGTGGACATAAAGGTTGACGTTGTTCTAAACATATGCAACTGTTTCAAAATAGGTTTTGCCACGAAAGATTGGAGAGTGCCCATGAGAAACTGACTTTGAAGTGCTTGAAAAACATCCACGTAGAGAAGTTTAGAGAGCAGTTGGGTTAACGCATCTATCCCTTTAATTAACTCTTTACATCAACAAGTATTTACCAAGCACGAGTCCCATGCTTGGTGCTATTCTGGGTGCCACGGTTGCAGTCATGCCGGGGGGCAGTCCCCAGGGCTCTGCCCTCCTCATGTATCCTGCAGCACTTATGGGAAGGCCTTGCGTTCCTCGACATACAATTGTTGATTAAAAATAAGGATGCGCATGCCAATTATTTTTACTGGAATCCAAGAGGGAGAAGATGTGACGCAGTGTGCATCTTCAGCCCTTTTAGATTTATTTCTATTTTACTTGAGGACAGCCAGCTCGACTCACAAGGTGGCGTGACCCAGGAGATCACGACCCCACTTTTCTCAAGGGAGTCTCTCAACAAAAGAACCTTCCAGACAACACTTTTGCTGACTCCGTGACCAGGAAAAGGGCACAGCATTTATCAGAACACATAGCCATTCATTCTGCTCTTACGCACACAGCAAAATAGGTCAGGAGACCAGGGCATGGAAGGTTGTGGGGCCACATTTTCTCTCCCACCTATTACCGTGGCTTGAATTCCACAAGGATGAAAATGCCAGTCCATCTTCCTGAGCCTCAGGAAGCTGCAGGGAATAAATGCCTCTCTCTCCAGCTCCCGTGGGTGAGCTGGCCCTTTGCAGAGAAATCTCAAAATAGCTGACACATCGGTGCATCTTCCACCCAACTTGCTGTGTAGAAAGATGACAAGCCAGTTGAACTCTTGGAAGAAAACTTAAAAGTGCAATTAAGATGTTTGGCGCTTCCCCTGCCCGTTGACATCAGAGGTGTGGAATTTTGGAGTCTCCTGCTAATTAATTTTGTTCCAGCACCGCTATGCAGGCTGCTGGCCAGAAGCCTCCAGCCTAAAAGACTTTGCCCAGGTAGATTTTGTGAGGTCCCAGAATTTAAGAAAAGGAGAAACTTTAGGAATGCAAAAAAACAGGGAAAAGAATCCCAAACTCACAGATGCTGCTCGATTTTCTCTTCTGCAGGCAGTGGGAGGCTGGGAGACCTGTCTTAAGAGGTCAAGCTTTCATTTATGAAGCCATAATCAGCAACAGCAAACTTCTCAGGAGTTCTGAAAATTTGCATATTAAAAAATATGATCTTTCCACAGTTCTAATTAATTATATTCTAACAAGTAAGGAAAAAATGACTTAGTTTCACAGGAGTAGAGTGAAATATAATGAACGGTGCAATTTATAATCTTTGTTTCTGGATAAACTAGGCTAAAATATTAAGCTTTGGTGGCAAAACCAGCATTAAACATAATCTCTGTATGTGTCCCTTTGGGTTAAATTGTGTTTCAGAAAGAACATTACATTCAGATTGATCCTGAATTCTAGAATGTACACAGATTTTTTCAGAAAGCTCATCCTCGATCTGCCACCAGCTAATGGTTCTCCTTTCATTTGCCAGCTAAAAATTGTGGTTTTCAAAGCATCTCTTAGTTTTACTCGTTTATAGCTACCAAGGCGTGCCAATCTAAATTGCACTGTGTTTTACTTGGTTGGATTGGTTAAAATTATTTTTACCACGGCAACAGTAAAACATGAATATAATTAATAGGGTGCAAATTCAAGATCATTTGTTTCAAATAGATCAGCTGGGGAGGACCCCTGCTACATAACCTGATACAAACATGCACTTTTCAATCTGTAAAGATCCTCGATTACCAAAGCTGATCTCATTCATGGACCCAGGCCAGTGGTATCCCAATACTTTCCTGAATAAAACTATCACTCTTTTTCCCCTAAGTACGAAAGCAATATATATTCACAATGGAAAATCCAGGTGGAAAAAAGAAAAACCATTTGCCATCTACCAATCCTACCACCCACTGTGGCTAACCATTCTTTGTGTATGTTGTTTCAGTTCTACTTTTCTTTTTCCTTTGAAGACACATGCTTTAAAGAAGCAGACGGAAAACCAAATTCTGATGAGGATGTGGAGAAACTGGATCTCTGGATTGCTCATACGTCGCTGGTGGGAATGTAAAATGGTACGGCCGCTCCGGAAAATAGTTTGGCGGTTCATTTTAGAGCCGAAAGAGACTTACCGTACAATCCGGCAATTGCTTTCTTGGGCACCTGTTCCAAAGAAATGCAAACTGATTTCTATGCAAAAACTTGTACACTAATGTTCACAGCAGCTTTATTGGTAATAGCCCCAAACTTAAAACGACCCAGATGTCCTATAGCGGGTCAATGGTTACGTAAACTGTGGTACAGACTATAAAACACAATTTAGAAGTAAAAAAGAATGAAGAACTGACACACTCAACAGCTTGGGTCAAAATCAAGGAAACGTTCTTGAGTGTAAAAGCCAATCTCAAACGGGTACACACTGCACACCTCCATTTATATGATATTTGTGAAATAACGTAATTATAAAGATGAGAACAGATTAGTGGTTGCCAGGGCTTAGAAATAGAGGGATAAGCTATAAGAATCTAAGGGCTGGCGTGAGGGGGCTTTCTCGAAAGGTGCAGTTTTATACCGTGACTGTGGTGATGGCTCCAGGAAAGTACACATGTGATAAAATCTCAGGCACACACACACACACACACGAGGACATGTATAACCTGTGAAATCTGAACAAACTAGGGATTAGACCAAGGTCGGTTTCCTGATTGTGATGCTATATTATAGTTATACAAGACTGTAATACTGGGGCAGGCTGGGGAGAAAGTCGTATGAGATTTCCCTGTTTCTTTGCAACTTTCTGCAAGTCTTTAATTACTTTTAAATCATTTTTTAAAGAACAAGGAAGTACCCTTGCTCTAGTCAGGAATGACATATAGCTTTAGTCATTCTTTTTTTTCTAAAACCATTATGTTCATCCAGTACCATTTTAAGGTTAAAGTAGGAATCAAAATGATGTACGAAGAATAGTCTCTATTTCATTCAAAAACATATTAAAGTCGCTATAGATTTTTAAATCATACTGTGCATGTTCCTCTGTAACTTGATTTAATTTTAACTACACGTAATTGTTATCTCTCCATGTCCTTACGTACATTTTTTTCTGCATGATTTTGTAGTGTCTTCATTGTATTTCCGTGTGTGGCTAGACTACATTTAACGACTTCGCTGCCGTTGGACATTTAAGCTGTTTCAAACACGTCACTATTACTAATACTACTGTGCTAAGCATCCTTTCGGGTAACCATGATTTATCACTTTTCTAATTATTTTCCAGGATGATTTCCTAGACATAGAATTTCTGGCTCAAAGGTTTTGCAAAATGCATAAAGCTTGTAACAGGTATTTACCATTGCCCCATCTCAGGGGGCTGCGCACGTTCCCTCTCCCGGAAGCATTGATGAGAAACTGCGGTTGACTCAGCCGCCTCCCCCACAAACTGACCTGGGCAGAAATCTCTCTTCCCAGCTACCTCCCTGGTTGCAGATTAACATCAGCTGGAAATCCACAGGCTGGAAACCCCAAATCTGGCTCCAGGCTGAGGACCCATGAGAAGGAGCCGCCACAGGTGGGCCCTGCTTAGAGGTCAGCCCCAGCCTCAGCTGCAGCAAGGGGGCCAGGCTGAGCCCCACTGAGACACCCCGAGCACCAGGAGGGCCAGAAATCCCGAGAGCTTCCTCTGTCTTCCTCGGTCTCGCATCCCGGCAGAGTTCTCCCTGCTCAGGCACCCTTCGGTTCACTGTCATAGAACATCCAGGAGTGGTTCCAAGATGATAATTAGTCTGTCACCACCGGAAAAACTATTTTGAGGAAGAACATTTAAAAAAATAACTATTTCAGACATCACTGAATTTTGAAGAAGGGAAACAGAAAAAAAAAATAAGTACTAAACAACACTGAAGGCCATAGCCGGGGTAGAGCCGGGCGGAGCCAAGTCACCATAAAAACGCAGGATTTTATCTTACCTTCCAACGGTGGCCTTTGACACGGGGTGGGGGCACGATCTCTGGCACTGTGGCCTTCTGATTCATCTTGTACTCATTGTAACCTGAACCCATGGTGGCAAAGAAAGGATTAAACACACACACACACAGAACCAACAAAGTTTAGCAGGCGACGGGAGTGGAGATTTAAACTACAAATAAGGTCAAGTCTAGAATTCTTACTCTCCTAAGTGGCATCCCTGACCCAAGGTGAGTGAAACCGCGGGCAGAAGGGCTGGTGAATGTACAGAGGTTTGACTCGGTCCCGGAGTTCACGCTCCCGTTTTCCACTGCTGTGGCTGACGGCGGGTTCAGCACTGCCGGTCACACTCGGGGTCCCTTTCCTTGTAAATGACTTTGGTGAAAGCAAAGAACACTTATTCTAGATTGGACAAGACCTCTGCTGTCTTCCGTTCACTTTTGGGAAAGAAAATGAAAATGACAGCTAAGTGACGTATCCCCCCATAATACATCCTAACAAGGCTTTTCTTGAAAGAGGATTTGTGAAGATTTGCAAACGGTAATTCCTTGAGACCAGCCCCTCAGAACAGGCGAGTTTTGCGGCAAGGCCTGCTGCCTCCTACCGGTTTGCCACTGCTTGGTCCAGGGTTTGCTGTTTCTCTCCAACCTACTGGGGCTGCAGCTTGGGGATTTGTTCTTGGGACAGCTGCTCCTGGGTATTTATTTCCATTTTGCATTTTTTATTGCTTTGATCAACGTGCTACATTTTAATGCCTTGCTCATTCTATGTGTACTGCATCTTTACGTTTAAAGTGGATGTTTGTTTTCTGGTGTGGTTTCTGTTTGAATTAATAAAGTGGCAATACAGGGAAAAAAGACCTGGTGCTCTACTCTCTAGAGCTGCAGTCCCCAACCCCGGGGGCCATGGACAAGTACTGGCGCATGGCCTGCTAGGAACCAGCTGCACAGCAGGAAGGGAGTGGAGCGGGAGTGCGTGAAGCCTCATCTGTATTTGCAGCCACTCCCGTTGCTGGCATTACTGCCTGAGCTCCGCCTCCTGTCAGATCAGCGGTGGCATTAGATTCTGCATTGTGGTGAGCTGTATAATTATTTAATTTTACATTACAACGTAATAATAATAGAAATAAAATGCACAATACATGTAATGTGTTTGAATCATCCCGAAACCATTCCCTCGCCCCCCAGTCTGTGAAAAAATTGTCTTCCATGAAACCAGTCCCTGGTGACAAAAAGGTTGGGGACCGCTGCTCTCGAGTAACCACACAATCTGTGATGGTTGGTTAGGGGCAACTTCCGCCACTGGATGACATTAGACCTGAGGGACGTGGTTACACGCTCCGGAAGCGCAAAGTTGCTTGCGGCAAGTGAGAACTACATTTGCAGAAATGGGTCCACCTGTGGGGTCTGCGGCATACCTGAACTGCCTGCGGAGAGTAGAATGGTGGTTACCAGCGCCTGGGAAGGGTAGTGGGGAGAGAGGGATGAAGTGGGGGTGGTTAATGGGCACAGAAACACAGAATGAATAAGATCTAGTGTTCAGTAGCACAGCAGCATGACTGTCGTTAACAATAATTTATTATATATTTTAAAATAACTAAAAAGTGGAATCGCAGTGTTCCTAACTCAAAGAAATGACAGATGCTTGAGGTGATGGACACCCCGATGGCCCTGATTTGATCATGACACATTGCATGCCTGTATCAAAACATCACATGTACCCCATAAATATATACAACTATTATGTACACATAGCAATTAAATATAAAAAAAATTAAAACATCAAACACCTGAGGGCCATTCCCTTTTCTACCTGGGGGGATTAATGACACTATCCCAAAGATCCAGCTATGCCTTATGCCTCTAGAGAGGGTTGGCAAAGTTTCTGTCTGCCCTGTGAATTCTGACAGATTGATTTACCTGCATGGAGTGGACTCTGAAACCTTGTACAGTCTCAGTGTGAATTCTGCAATTGGTGGCTAAGGTGTGTGATGGGCGTGCAATAGAAAATCACTCCAAACTGGCCCAGAATGAAGGGGGCATAAGTAATCCCCAAGTTCAGGTGTTGGAGTCTCAGTGCCTAGATAAATATCTGAATACAGCCACTCTTACACTGCACCAAGTCAGGCCATTTCTGTTAGTTAGTGGGGTAAACTGTTAGGGGAGCTTAAAATATTTGTAGCCAGAATCTATTCATGCTCTCACTTGTTTACTCATTCAACATACATGTCATAATGCCTGTTACGGCCCAAGCACTATTCTTGGCCATCAGTTTACAGACGTTAATGAGAGAGACCCAGTCCCTGCGCTTGGAGAACTTGCACTCAAGAGGAATGTATCGGTTTCCCGTAGCTGCTATACCACGTTACTACAAGCATAGCGGCCTACAATAACACAAATTTATTATCTCGCAGATCTGGAGGTCAGAAGTCTGAAATGAGTCACACGGGGCTAAAATCAAGGTGCTGACGGGGCTGTGGTCCTGCCGGGGGCTCGAGGTGAACATCCATCCCCTTGTCCTTCCGGTTGCCAGAGGCTGCCCACATTCCTTGCCTCACGTCAGCACCATTCCGACTTCTGCTTCCATGATCACATCTCCTTCTCTGCTTCTGACCCACTTCCCTCTTTCATTAATGTTTCTAAGAACCCCTTTGATTTTATTGGACCCCCCTGGATAATCCAGAATCTCTCCCCATCTCAAGATCCTTAACTAATCCCATCTGCAAAATCCCTTTGTCATGTGAGGTCACATTTTCACAGGTCCCAGAGATGAGCATGTGGACACCTTCGGGGCATCCCAAGAGTGGACTTTCATTATTCCACCTACTGCATGGGTTGTCACATCAGCTGACCACAAGTGAGGGCGGTGCTAGAAAAGAGGAGAGACTGGGTGCTCTAAATCAACGCCACACTGACTCCAAAGCCTTTCCTTACAACATGGCCTTTGTTTTCACCTGATGAACTAAGCCTATTTACTTTCTATCCCACAATTTAATCTGATTCTTATATGAATATGATCTATTCCTCACCACTTTTGTTGAATTTATGATGCATTTTATTCTAGGTATTAAATATGTAAAAGTGCTGATAAACTTCATTAGGGGATTTTTAATGAACCGCTAATGGCTGCAATTTGGCTCTTTACGACTAGGGAGACATAATGCACCCCTGCGATTGATGATATTAATAACACATTGCACAGTAAATCAAAGGGAAATTGCCGCAGACAGTACTGGGGAGCTGAAAGAGAAAAATGCCCTTTCGGGTTTGCGCGTGGGAGAGGCGCATGGGAGCCTGTATCCGCTCAAGGCAGGGAAGGTGCAGGGCATGCCAGGGGCCCTCCCTGTGGCACAGCGGACAGAGCCCAGCCTCTGAGGCCAGACGTTCCGGGTTCGAATCCCAACTCCATCACGTCCTCCCTTTAAGATGGGGACGAGCTACTATTCCCTGCTTGGTAAGAGGAGGACAGTGACATCAACAACTAGCTCGCCATTTGTCCCCTTTAAAAGAGAAGGGACACATAGCCAACGCTAAGTGCTGGTGCTAAGTGCTGGTGTTATCATCACGACCGTCCCATTGGAGATGGTAAGTGTGTGGTGGAGCTAAGGCGAATAGATCCCAGTCTTTCCTCGCTCGCGGAAGACATCACAGCCTAGCATCACAGCGCCAGGGACACCTGTGTTTTCTGGGTGCTTCCCCTTTGCTATGTTTGGGGAGTCCCTTGACCTAGGCAGGATATGCCACCCCCACATTAGAGGCCTTAATCCTCCCAGGGCTCCCCCACTAGGACACAGGTGCCAGGGCTGGACTCTGCATCAGATGTGCCTGCATGAGCTTCCAGCCAGAAGCCGGTGACATCATGAAGGGGCTTGCACACTGGCAGTGGGGCTGCCACATCCAGCGGGCAGAAATGGAAGCGGCAACAGCTCCAGCAGCATCAGGGTTGGGGGACGTCACAGAGCAAGGCTTGGTCTCTATGCCTGACTCTGCTCCTTATGTGCTGTGAGAACCTGCAAAAGTTACTTAACCTCTCTGTGCCCCAGTTACTCCTAATTCCTGAGAGATCATGGCTAATCACAGCATCTATCTCATGGGCTGCTGTGAAGATGAGATAACTCCTGAGTACTGAGTTTCTGGAACACAGGGAGTGCTATATAAAGGTGTGCTGTTATTATAGTGGAAAGGATATCCAAGGTCTAGAAAAAGGATTAAATTCAACCAAAAAAATAATAATAATTTTCTCACCTCAAACCTGGAGACTCTTTCAACGAATTTCAGGGCCAGTTGGAAGAAAGGAGGCCTTTGGAAACTACTTGGTCATGTACAATCACAGCTCTATCTCCTGCACTTCCAAATCCACTCTCACTGGGCTCCCACCCTGGCCTGCTCTTCAAAGACCTGAGACTTTTGCCAAAATGTATCATCACAGAAACCTGAAAGAGATATTGGCAGCGTCTCATCCGGCTACAGTGCTCTGGAATTAGGCAGGAAATATTAAATTAAACTGTCGCAGCACAGTTTAGATAAAAATATTCATCTTTTTCTGCATTTAGTAAATAGAAGAGGATAAGGTTAGCAATCAGAGATTATTCAAACTTATTCCCAAGAAACAAAATAAGCTGGATTGCCTTGGGTCTTTCTTGAAAAATCACACCTTTTTAAATTAAATTTTTCAATTAGAAAAGTATATGTATACATATACATGTAGGTATGTGTATGTATGCATATATACGTATGTGTATATATACATATACTTGTGTATATACGTACACATGTATATATGTACATGCATATATACAAATCTTCTTTAGAAAAAGTATGCACATTGCAAAACTACAAAGACCCAGTCCAGAAAGAGCATTTTCAATTATTATGGCTTATATGCATATGGGATAAAGGATTTATCAACTTTAGTGAAAAGCATTCAGGAGCTTCTGTGAAATAAATAAAGTAGTGAATTGGTTCAAACGAGGCAGCATAAATCACACAATATTGTCCCCTCAGTCCAGGGACAAACAGAACAGGACTCCTGGTTGAGGGCTGATGAGTATGCTTCAAAGCACGAAAGCCAGTATTAGGTGTATCTCATTGGGAAGGGATATGCCAAGAATATCCGATGACAATACCAATCCCTTAGCCATCGTGGTACCTAAAAGCCAAACTGCAGTGAACCAACACCCATGGAGACACATGCATTTTGCTAGTTTTAGAATGTGTCCACATCAAAGTAAGAAAAAAATACATCTTTGACTCTTGTCTTGCTCAAGATCTGAGCAGGGCACCCTAGACTCTGCTACAGTAAACCCCTGTTGTATTCCTTTTATTTTATGGAAGGAAAGACAAGACGGGTGAGTGGTTTATTCCCAGAAGAGTGCACCCTAACGGTCCCTGTCATCAAAGGTGAGTTGTGGAGGCGCACTGCTGAAACATGTGGTTTCCACCCCACGGCCGAGCGGCTGCCCCGGGCTCTGCGGCCCGTGACCTGTCCCAGGGATGCTGTTCCGCACGGTGTTTCTCACCTAACTGGCACCACTCACTTCTGTGCTTTGTGGATTTGTCTCGTGATGACACCTGTGCCTGGTTATTTACTTCCTGCTTTTCTCTTTTGATTGCCTTTATTAGCGTAGCACATGGCAATGCCTTGCTCGTTTTATGTGTACAGAATGCTTACGTTTAATGGAGGGCAATTGTTTCCTTGATGGCTTTTATTTGAGTAGATAAAGAATATAAGGGGAAAAGTGTAATCTTCTCCACCCTAAGTAGAGGAACAGTCTTGCAGTGACAATGCAGTCACACCTGCTTGCTTGCAGTCATACTTGGGGAACTGCAAAGCGGTGCTGAGCAGTGAAGAAATCATCTTGCAGGATGATTCCAGCTTTGGGGATTCGAAGCACGACAGTATCCTTGCCCGGTGCAACTTTGGTGGCAAGTCTGAGCCCCTCAGGAGCCCTCAGGTATCTGCAAGCTGACCCCTGTAGCGCCTGTGCTCCCGGCCCACCCCTCCGCTCCCGCCCCGCCTGCTCCTCTGGGCCCTGCCGCGTGTCACCACATTCGCAATCACAGAAGCCTGGAAAAACCAGTGAGCATGTCGCATCCGACTCAACTCTTCTAGAAAATCCAGACAGGAAAAACTAAACTTGATGGTCTCAACACAGTTTGGAGATGACAAAAAATAAATGAATAAATAAAAATAAAAGCACCAATATTTCTTCTCAATTTAGGAGATAGAAAAGGGTTGGGGGAAAATCAGAGAGTGTTCAAACTTGCCCCTGAGAAACAAAACATATTGTGTTGCCTGTGATTCTCTCTCATAATCGCATAATTTTCAATTGGAAAAAAAAAATCTCTGAATTTTCCATCTTAAATAAAAAAGCTATTTTAAAACAGTGGACACTCAGTAGAGAATAAGTAGTTTACACATTTAGTAGCAGCCACACATATATGACGTACAGGGCTCAGCAGCCCTACCCAGGGGTATTCAGGAACATCTGTGAAATAAATAGGGGGCAATGAGGAAGTCAGGTGAAATCAAGCAAGCAGAACTCATTTTAATTATTGCACCTTCCAATTATAAAATAAAAACAAATCTCCTGATTTACGGTTTATACGTATGACTAGAAGCATCTAAAGTCATCCTCTGGGGACACTAACATACTACATTTGGTGAATGGATATTCCATTTCCAAATCTTAATCATTATGACCTTAAAAACCAAACTGCATCACACCAAAATCCACTACCAGCAATGCACTGTGCTGGAGCAAGCGTTACCGCAGCTTTAGTGTGTCTATTCTGAAGAACAAATGGCAGTGATTTTATCAAACTTCAGAACAAGAGCACCAGTAAAACCTTGACTCTCATCCCGCTGGACACCTGAGCCTGGGAGACCCCTGGATTCAGCTGGAACCAGGCGCCGGCATGAGCCACCCCATCCTTCGTGACAGATCCTCAAGACCCAGACTCGAGGGATTTGAAATCTGCATCATTCTGACCTTTCCATAAGCTGAAAATTAGAGAACGCTCAGTCATCCAATTGAAGTGTTTGAAAAATGTTAAGTCACGAGTTCTCACCTCATCCAAGGCTTCCCGTCCAATATAATTGCCTAATCTCCTCATTTGGAAACATCTGACGCCCCCAGGAGCTATGGCTATGAGGCGAATTTAGAAGACGGCTTACCTATTAGGTACTTTTGTCTTGTTCTAAATATCCACTTGTAAGTGCAAATCTGCCAGCAGGCGCAGTGCGTGGTAGGAGTAAGTCATGAGCGGTGCATGACTCTGTCGCTGTCACACATTTAGCTGCAGGGCTCGACATGGTGCATCCCTCAGAATCATGTATTCCTGCCAGCAGCTTTTGAGCCATTTAAGCGAGTGACAGCCTACACCTAGAAGAACATATATAAGGAAACAGGAACAAAGGATTGCAGTGTGAAATCCCAAGACCATTTAAACATCAGAATGTGGAAGTGTTGTAGACATCGCTCTCTCTCTCTCTCTCTCTCCCCCCCCGCCCGGAGCAGCTCCTGCTTTAACCGGCAGAAGTCTCTGCAGCTGCTGCATTAACTAATGAGAGCTGCCCAGACTGAGGGGATCACGTCCCGCCCCGCGCACATTTTACTCTGCTGGGCGCTCAGGCGGGGCCAACCCAGCTTCAATTCATCCTGCTGGCCACGTACATGGACTCTCACTGTTGGGGAGACAGTGTCCCCCGCTGGGGCCCTCGGGACGTCCTCGCAAAGGCTCTGGGCTGGTTCTCCATCCTGCATGGGCAGGACCAGGATGACCACATGCCCCCGTTTGCCTGGGGCAGTCTTGGCGTAACTGTTAAAAGCAACTGCTTTACTCATCGCAGGGTCCCTGTTTGGATAATAAATGACTTGGCTGTGCTCAGCCTGGCCCACACCTGGTTACAGGGACACACAGTCTTCTTAGCCTCAACATACTCTGGACACGTGGGACCCTCCTCGCAGAGAAACAGCCAGCAGCTCCACCACCTGGGCAGGTAACCAGGCCCCTCTGAGACCTGCACACTTCCTGGGCAGGATTCGTGTCACTGCCCATGCTGCCAAGGTTCACGCTCTCCATGGGGGTTAGAAAGTGGCAGAGCCAGGACTCACATTCAGGCAGTTCAGGTCCACGAATGCAGGTAGCGGACTGCCAGCTGGACACTGGGGGAGGTTAAAAGGGGCCAACTAATTTGGGGTATTGGAGGAGGCTGTGTTGGAACTGACGTGTGAGCTTGGCCTTGCAGGATGATGCAAAAGGTGACACAGAGGGCGGCTCTGGGCAGAGAGGACCCCATGGGGCTGGGAACACAGAGGTGGCCTCATGCTGGCTTCTCCTCGGTCCTGCTGTAGCAGCGGTAAGGTGGCCACATTTGGGGAACGTGCATTTTAGTGAGTGAGACAGAGAACAAATAAATCCTCAATGTTAATTCAGCTTATAAGGAGCGCTTTGAAGGGCAGGAAACAGAGGGTCTTGCAATGAGGTGCGCTTGAGGGTGCAGCCCCAGCACCTTGCTCCCTCCTCTCTCTTCCTCTGTCTCAGGTCTCCCTCAGCTCCGACGTCACCTCCTTGCAGAGCTCTTTCCCAAGGACGCTATCCACAGCGGCTCAGGGTGTCCTGGGCAGGGGCAGGCCAGTGTAGACAGGAGATGGGGACAGTGGCGGCAGGGGAAGCAGCAGCAGTGTCTTGTGGGGTCTTGCAGCTGGCAGTGAGGGGCTTGGGTCTCCCCCTGAGCCTCTGTGGGGAGGGACGTATCGGGGAAGCAACATACGATTTACTAATATGTTCTGAAAGGCCGCTTCCCTTGCTCCCTGGAGAACGAATGAGGGGAGATAAATATGAGTGAACTCGAAAGCTTGGGAAGAGGATAGATATGTGGTCTTAATTCGAGTTTGGTGTGTGTCCAGGGCTCTGCTTCCACCCCCTGCAGAAGCAACACCACGGGCCCTCCTGAAATGGATGTGACTAAGCCCTAATAAATATAAATATACCAGTCAACCCGGGAGGATTTAAGATCAGACAGGAAGGGTTCCAGGACACATTTCCAATTCTCTGGGCATTAATTTCACGGCCAGTCAATTTACCTCCTCAGGTGTGAAAGAACATCCCAGAAGCTAATTTGAGAATCCATGAACTCGTACCCACATATAAGACTTGCATGAAAAATTAGGCAAAAACTTCCTCATAGGGCTCTGGGAAAACCACCGGGCGCTGTCCACCATTCCTTGCCCAAGTGGGGAGCATCTTTGAAATCGAAATCTAAATAAAATTTTTGTCATTATATATCAGCCAGTAAAAGAAGAATCAGAATTCATGTGATTCTATAAATGCACAGAGTAGTCCCAGCCTAGGAAGCTGTGCTTGTATTAAATTAGTCATATACATAAGCCCTGAATATTCAGGAATTTCATTGTCTTGGTCATTTTGAGTGGCTAGAACTAAGTGTCATAGACCGGGTGGCTTGTAAACAACAGAGATGTATATCTCACACTTCTGGAAGCTGGAAGTCTGAGATCAGCTTTCGTGGTTGGGTTCTGGTGAGGACCCTCTTTCTGGTTGCCAGCCACCGACTCGTCCCTGTGTCCTCACATGGTGGGAAGAGGGTGAGAGAGCTCTCTGGGGTTCCTTTTATGAGGGCACCAATCCCATCCATGAGGGCTCCAGCCTTATGCCCTCATCACTTCCTGAAGCCCCATCCCCTCAGGCCACTACACTGGGTGTCAGGAATTCGACATCCGAATGCTGGGGTGACACAAACATTCAATCCGTTGCATTCACCTCCAACATCTCGGAACACACCCCTCCACACAGCCCTTTTGTTTCTACTTAGTCCCAAATCACCTTCCCAGGTGAATTTATCTCAGGACATGATTCTCTCTGGGGTTGTGCAAGTATCACTAATTAATTCTGCAGGTGGCAGAGAATTCTGCCCGTTAAAACATGAACAGGGAACATTTGTAGGGCCCACAGGAGGAGGAATAAACCTCCCCTGGGGCCAGAACATGGAATGCACCTGTGTGAGCGGGCGACTGGTTCACCCGCACTCTTTGCTGACCCCTCCCTCCCACCTCTCCGTTCCAACCCGAAGGTCAAAGCCTGGCTGGCAGGCCGGGGCTGAGCGGGGCAGAAAGAGAGCAGAAGCCCTTTCTGCGGCAGACTTCCAGGCTGAAGAAGCCTAAAGCTGATGTTCCATCCATGGTATTTCCATTAATAGCTTGAAAGGGCTATTTGACAGTCGGTGGGACCACTGGATTTTCTTACCTAATAGTGAGGTGACAATCCCAGGCTGGCTGACATTTTCTTGTGCGTGTGTGTGTGTTTCTCCTATTCACTATGTTACTAGGGAGCCCTAACTAACACAAATGTGGACACCTTTGGGGGGACATTCTCCAGCCTACCCTACCACAGGTACCAATGTGCTCACAGCCTTTTCATTATCTAATTCATTACATGGGCACCCACCAGAATAGTGTCTCTTGCATGAATCTCAATTTGCTCAAAGTGTGGCCATCGATCACCCAAGGTCCTCACAAAAATGTGTTCCCTTGGGGTCTATGCTAGACCTCGTCTGGGGGATACTGTGACAGGCCACCACATCCCCCCTCAGTGCAGATGCTGGGAGGGATGCCACAAAAGGGCTCACCTTCCCCGAGGACACACCCTTCCCAGAGCATCTTTTATCCGTTCATTGATCAATTCGGCCCCATAAAAATGTGGCCACCTCTGCCCCATTTGGGTCACTGTGAAGTTTCATCCTGGTGTCAGAGCTCCTCATGGGGTCCCCAAGGCTGCAGTTAAGACTGTGACACACTCAATTTCTCCATCTGCCCATTTCTGCATCCTTTCCTTCCCTCCATGGACGATGGGGGACTTCTTAATAAACATGTTTGCAAAAGAGACTTCAAGTGACTCTAGACTCCAGAAAATCTACTCCTAGACCACTGTACTGAGCCCTGAATACTTACGCTAAACTCTATCCCAGAGCCAGGCTCCTGGGACCCCTATCTTTGATATCCACTCCATTAGTTTCCTGTTGCTCCTGTAACAAAGCACCACAAACTTAGTGGTTTATACCAGCACAGACTTATTCTTAAAGTTCTCAAAGTCAGAAGTCTAAAACCACGGAGTCAGCGGGGTCGCATTCCTTCTGGAGGCCCTAGGGGAGAAGCCATTCCCTGCCTTTCCCAGCCTCTGGAGGCTGCCTGCAGTCCTTGGCTTGTGTCCCCTCCCTCGAGCCACCCCTAGCTCTTTGTCTCTGACATCACACCTGCTGCTCCCGAGGGTGCCCCCCCCCGCCTCTCTCTGAAAGGACCCTTGTGATTACATTGAACCTGTCCAGAAGCTCCAATATAATCATCTCCCCATCTCAAGATCCTTAATAGCAACTGCAGAGCCCCTTTTGCCATAGAAGGCAACATACCTGCAGGTTCTGGGACTTTGGACTTGGACATCTCTAAATAATCTCCATTATTTAGCCTAAAATAATGGCTAATTATTTAACCCACCAAATCAGAATCTCCCCAGTAGCATTAGGAATCCACATTTCTGACAAGCCCTTGAGCTATCTTTTATTTGTATTAGATTCTGAGAGCTGTTTTCCTCAGTCAGTGTAGGGAATCCTGGCCTCTAATTCAGCTGGGCTCATGGCGCGTTGCCCCTACCATGCCTTGACATTATTTCTGATCACTGGATCTCAATTACGAACCATTAAATCCACCAGACATAGAACAAGAATGTTGAACCTTAAGAGGGAGGAGGTTCCCGCAGAGGCCAGCGGGCGCAGGGAGGGCAGCTTCTGTGAGCCACCGAAGGCCCAGCCCACCCTCTGCAATGGTCACCTGCTCACCCCACCTAAAGAGACATTCAAGTGACAAGCACTAAAACGTCTGCTCCAAAACCACACTCACTTGCTGCGTCAAACACCCAGAGAAGAACCGAGAGCTTTCTCCCTCCCACACGCACAGCAGAAGTCAATTTCTGTTTGGCCAAGCCCCTGCCATACTTCCTTTCCCGCTAACTTCAACAGCTGCTCCCGCCGGGTCTGACGCCGCCTGCCGGTGTCCTACGGGAGAGCCAAGCAAGTTCGGGTCTCCAGGAGCTTACGAGACGGTGTTAAATAGATTGGCTTTGGACTTAAACACATATACGTGTACACGTGTGTGTGCACACAATTCATATATTCTGTCTCTTGTGCTATAAATACCAAGTACGTATGTATTTGTTTATTTATGTTTCTAAATGTCTTCGTTGGGACTTTTCTGCTCCCAGACACTTAAATAAACAGACAACCAAAGAGACGTGAGGAATCATATCTGATAAACAGGTGTTCCTGGGGATAGGAGCCAGGGAGGAGGGGGTGGAAAAGCTGGTGTCCAAGAGGTCCCCGAGTGCTGTCTGCAGGAGTCATGGCAGTGACACGTTCATCAGACAGCAAATGCTGGCCCTCCGTAATTACAGTCTGCCTGAGGTCCCTTTTAGACTCCTGGTACTCTGGGAGCAGTTTGCATCTAAATTAAAATTGGACCTCAAAGCCGTTGGATGAGGTTGCATTGCTAAGGATAGAAAAATGTGACAGAGAGGTTGCTAATTACTAGGGAGCTCTGCACCAGCGGCTGCAGAGAGCAGGAAAGGAGCGGGTGATACTCATGAAGCAGGGAGGACATGCTTGGCAAGAAGAACAGGAAGAAGCCAAGTGGGTATCGGAAGCTCACTGCTGGAACGCATCATTATTTGGGCTATATACTGGATGTAGAACATGTAGGTGTGTGTTATATATAATGTTATTTTTCGTTATTTTTGTGATATGTGCAAATATATACTGAATAATGTAAAAATAACACTATATATAAAGACACTATATACAGTGCTATTTGTACATTATTTTTGTAAACTATATAGTACACATCATATATAGTATGTATTTATATATTTTAATATAGATTATTTTTATATATAATACGTACAGCCTTATTGTATGATTCATTTAAAAGTTTGCTTCTATGATGACAAAAGAAATCATTTTACTAGAAAAACTCTAAGAGTGGGCATAGTAGCCAGAGAGCTCTGGTTAGGGCTTCCCTTGGATGTCCACTTCACCATTCTAAATATTTATGGGGGCATTAATGAGTGTATCTGTCTTCACAACCAATATGACACAGCAGGGCACGATGCTAAGATACAGAATCCACTTAGGACCCTAAAAGATTTTTTTTCTTTTTTTTTTTTTCCTGTTGCTTCTCTGGAATAAGAGACACAACTATGACGAAGGAAAAAACTGCCTCTCAGATTTCAGGCCTGCCCATGGAGTTCTTTACTGATCCAATTCCCAAATCCCCATGACTGGGACAATGCTGGGGGCATCTCCAGATCCAAATCCCTTCCTCGTGGGGTAACCTCAAATCTTCTCCTCCATGAGCAAACTGGCTGCACCTGAGGGCTTGCTTTCTTCTTTAGCCGCGTGGCATCATCGCCCCTGCATTTGGAAAAATCAGCTAATAGTGCGTGCGAGAACCACAAGGCAGCACACCTGCTGTCGAAGGAGGGTCTGCTGAGGTGTGGAGGGGACCTTGCAGGCCTGTCCTAGTGAGTGACCACATCCATCCTCAGCTTCCGCTTTACTCAAACACGGCGGGTGGCTCAGCACGCCAGGTCTAACTTTTGCACCCTCCCCCGGTTCCTGTGCTTAATTTCTTTAGCTTCTCAAGATAGGTGACAGCCAAAGGCAATATTTACAGCTAATCTGGACAGCGGCTTCGGTGGAAAGAATTATAACTCTCTCTCCCTTCTGCCCACCAGCACCAGCCTTATTTGTGGACCCAGAGCAGGTGCTGCCCAAAATTTATGTCTGTGTCTTTTAGTAAATCTTTATTGAACAGAACCTCTTCCCTCTGCATCCGAAGGCTGCATTCTTCCCATTTTATTAAACTAATTTTTTATAAGCTACATGCTGTGTGCACATGCGTGTGCGTGTGTGCCTGCAAGTGTGTGTGTGTTGTGTGTGTTCTGTTCACTCCTCCTTGAAGGAGTAAATAGGCCCAAGATTTACCAGACATTTACTCATTCCTGGGTATTTACTCATCAGTACTCAAGAGGGTGGGTGGATTTCTCTGGATCTCCTCACTGGTTGATGTTGAACTCACTTGGCAGGGAGTGGTCAGGATAAATGTCCTGGAACTCAATGGCCTGGGAGATAGAAAAAGATTCAAGGTTCAAGGTGGTCCTGGAAGGGAAGATTTTCCTCTGTGATGCATCCTCCCCATGCTTGGTGATTCCACTGCAGTAGCGTTCAGCTGCCTGTCTCTGCCTTTCTGTTTGGCTATGCTCCATGTTGAATAGACCACATGGCCAGGCCCAGCCGCTTCCTCAAACTGCTCCATCTGGGAGAAGACTGTCCACGCTCTGCTGGTCCTTGCTGGATATCAGAGCTGCCCAAGCCAGGGCTTCCCATCAGGGATGCTATACAGCCTGTTGATCATCCAAGGACTTCCAGTGACATGGGCTCACCTGCCCAACGACCTGCCTGTTTTGATGCCCTTGCCTGCAAATTAGGACAGGACAGTGGCTTCTTCCAGAATCTCCATGCCAATGGCTCTGCTGTTTGCAAATATCAGAAAAACCTCACTCAAACTGGATTCAGCCAAAAGTGGTTCAGTGTAATCAAATATAAATAAAATATGAAAAGAATATAACTGTCTTGGATTGATGTCTAAGATGACTCTGTGTGGATTCAGGGACTCAGGCAAGTCATTGAACAGTCCTAGGAGCTGGATTACACTGTTTGGCCAAGAAGGTTGAGTGTTTACATTGAACAAATCGCGGCAGCTAGAGACAGAGGTGAAACACCACCCACTGCAAACACAGTAGAACGAGGGTGAGGAAACGCAAATGCAACGTGCTATTGATAGAAGGGAAGACCCACTACAGCAATTACCCACCCAAACTGTCACCACTTTCTTCCTGAGGGGCTGTACTACTTTCTCAGAAGGGGCTTTATAGGTGGATTCTCAGTGTCTTCTTTCAATACAGAGAGATACAGAGAGACAGGTCCAGATATATAGAGATAACTCTTTGCATATTTATATCTATTTTATATACACACACATACCTATCCGTAATTAATACAGATATAGGTATGTTGATGTACATATAGATAGATGTGTATCCAAAATTTCATAATCTCTTATTGGCATAGGAATGACCCTGGTATTAGTTAGGGTTCTCCAGGAAACAGAACCAACAGAATAAATAGCATATATATTATATATCTCATATATTTTTATATATAATACATATACATGAGATAGAGAAAGAGAGAAAAGAGAGAGATTTATTACAAGGAGTTTGCTAATGTGATTATGGAGACTGAAGAATCCCAAAATCTGTAGTCAGTAAATCGGAGACCTAGAAAAACGAATGTATAGCTCCACTCTGACAGTGAAGACCAAGAACCAGAACAGCTGATGTTAGAAACTCCAGTCCAAAAGTTGAGGGGCTCGATACATAAGGAGAACCCATGGCTCCATCTTAGTCTGAAGGCTGAGCAAAGACCAATGTCCCGGCGCAAACACGCAGGAGCCCCCTGTGGGCACTTCTGTCCCATTGGTAAGGTGAGGCCCACGCTAGGGAGGACTGTCTTCTTGACTCGGCCTACGGATTCAAATCCTAATCTCATCCAGAAACATCCTCGCACACGGATACACCCAAAATAATGTTTGGCCAAATGTCTGAACACCCTGCAGCCCAGTCAAGTAGACACATAAAGTTAACCATCTTCCTATACATTGACCTATAATAGGCAAAGGTGTTCTTTGGTACGGACCAAAAATAAATGATAACGTATTTCTTCACAACTTCACATGAATGTCATTAGATTTTTCATGATATCAAAAAAGAATGGAAACAATCCTTATGTCCATCAAGTGGATGACTTAAAGAAATACATTTTGTTCACGCCATGGGATACCACAACAAAACAGAACAGACTGCTGAGTAACAGAAACCAAACACCAAGCGTTGGTGGGGGGAGGAGAAAGAATCTAAATGAGAATAAGAAACAGTAACGCGTGCCATGGGCACCTGTGCCCTCTAGCACAAAGCACCTGGCACCTGGCATGCTCAAGTGCAGAGAATGGGCAACAAGCAGGGACTGGCTTTGACCCCTTTTGTTTTTCGGGTGGGACCTCGGTCAGCCTAGCTGCTGGACTGGTCATCTCTGACTTCAAGTGTCCTCATCCATTTCTCCCCATGCCTTATGCAAACGTTATCATTATCTATGTTCTTCTTGACCATGGAAGGTTGGGTAGCACTTTGTTATCCAACCAGGCATCCCCTCCCCTGGCCCTTTTGATAGTCATTGTTTGTTTGATTCCGAGCAGAACACTCCCGTGGGTTCCGTGTGGCCCAGCAAGAGACTGACCTGCAACCAGAGGCTGACCTGCAGTGTCCTTCGGTGCTGACCACGACACCTCAGTACCTCCAACTCACCTGGAGAAACTGAGCAGGTTTTGGTGATGCTGTTTGAAGACCACAGCCAAAGAATGCCCAGGTGTTCTGAGTTTCCTTGAGAAGGGCGGTAAGTGATTGCTTTTATAGTAAAACGGCCACCTATTTGGGGACAGGAAAAGAGACAGTCAAAGGTTTTCTGCTTGAGTGAAGGACTATTGTAAAGCTTAGCCTGATTACCAAAGTCTATGGAGACTGTGTGTCACTTTCCAAGGAAGACAGTTCTCTGAGTGGGTCATAAACTTTAAGTTTGGCAGCAAGAATTAAAAATCTGACCAGGTCTACCTCTTTACTTGAGGACAAAATAGGCCACCTTAAAGAATACCTAGAGCGAGGGTCTTTGTCTTTCATTTGGAGCATGGTTTGGGCTCATATCCACCCTAGGTTTAGCAACAAGTATTAAAACTCGGACCAGGTCTATCTCTTTACTTGAAGATAACAGACCTTTGCAAAGGAGAACTAGGAGAGGGCCCTTAGCTTTCATTATAAGCATGGTTTGGAGTCTTATGAAGAATGACACGGTCACTAAAGCCAAATCAAACGCCCTCAAATACCAAGTGCTTGAGCTGAAATACCTAACCTCCATTCTAGAGGAATGAAGAACAGGTTAATGAAGCCAGCAGATAGTTCGAATGAAAATGCTGATGTTCAGGAAAAGTCTAAAGCTGCTTTCACTAGAAGCTGAAGAATGAAAGGAAAAAAAATGAAGGACATGAATGAATACCAAAACCGTTCTTGGAGTCTCTAACAAAGACATGGACCAAGTCCTAAACAGTAAAGGTGAGTTCATTCAGCTTTCTGATGGACGCCTGCAGAAGAGAGCATGTGTGTGCCGTCCTTCCGTAGGGGAGTGTGGGTGGTAGTGACTGGAAATCGGATGTAAAATGAATCAGAAAGCAGAAACCACCTGGACAGTCAGGCACAAGCCATTTTGCAAAAACCGAAGTCTGCTGCTAAGTTAACTGCTTCTTTAAATACCCCCCGGAAGGAGAGAGACAGGACATGCACCACAAGACATCTGAAGAAAAGCAAATAATTGAAGCGATCTGAGTTCAAACTAAAATTTCCAAATTGAGCAGGCATCTTTGCAGTCAGAAAATGTACAATCAGAAAGTAAAATTCAAGAGCTTCAGCAGAAATTCAAAATACCATCTGAAATATATCGGGAACATGTAACAAACTGCCGAAGAAAATGACTTGAGGAAGGACTTCACCACTTAGAGAATGAGAAGACATTTTCTGACGTGCATGAAAACAGCAGCCGTGCCCCCTAAGTACCTCCAGACCACCAAAAGCTGGCCGCAGTGCTTGAGTAAATTGAAACTAAAACAAGCCACTTACTTTGTATCGATGCCAGATTATCCCCTACGGAGAACAAGCTTGAGAAGACCGGCCGTCAGCGATGTCCACTGAGAGAAGCTCGACGACAGGCACAGGAGATGTGGGTGACAGACGCTAATTGGCGAAATGAGACTTCACAGCTGAGCTTTTGTCGACTGGCCCATGTGGCCCTGCTGCCCCAGACTCGGCCCTGGGCAGAAGCCAGGATCCCCTGGGGACGCCCTGGAAGACGAGGTTGTGAGGGCGGAGTCGGGGCAAGCAGAGGCGATAAGTAATGAAACCTTATCTGTGTCCTGTCTCTACTGCTCACATTTACCAGAAACCACCTCCTCTCTTGAAAAGTCTTATGGATATATAATTTTATGCTTCTTTTTATTAGTGGAAGGGCAGAGAAAAGTAACATTCCATGTTAACATCACCTCCTCTCTTCTTTCATCATTCTTTTGAAAGGAAGAGAGAGAGCAAGAGAGAGATTGAGAGAGAAAAACAGAGAGAAAGAAAGGGAGGAGAGGAGAGAAAGAGTCGGAAGGAAGGAAGGAAGGAAGGAAGGAAGGAAGGAAGGAAGGAAGGAAGGAAGGAAGGAAGGAAAAGATACTGGCAGGCAGGTTATGGACAATTGAAAGGACAATTTGCTACTGCTCAGACCAAAAGTTGGTGCCTTCCCCAGGCCCCAGAGCATCCAGAGGGTTGCCATGACCACCCTCATCCCCCAAGTGGTAAGCTCTAAAAAGACAGGGCCCAGCCCCCAGCACAGAATCTGGTACAAAGCGGTGTCTGCTAACTGTTTGAAGCATAAAAGAATGCAAATGGCTAAGACTCAGAGCACTGACTTAAAGAAATGGAATTTATTGGTTCCTGTAAGTAAAAATTCAGAAGAAGGCCTTCAGGTATAGCTTGATCTAGGTGTTCAATCTATGCCCATGGAAATCTCTTCATTTCTTATACGTATTTCTGTGTTGGATTTATAGATTTACAGGTAGGCTATTCATGTCTCCTAGGAAATTTAGCCACCAAACCACTCAGGCTTTCAGTGTAGCACATTGATAACATTTGCTCAGACCTTACAAGCATGCATAGACTCAGAAAGAGAGTCGCTGGTTTCAGGAAACATCTATGGCTGGCTATTATGGACTTGTGTTTAGTCATGTACACATCCCTGAACCAATCACTGTGGTCAGAGGGAAGGATATTCTGATTATCCAAGCCAATAAGATGGGATGGTTTGACACTAAGGTGAACCACAAAATTAAAGGTACAAAATTATGATCCTCCCCCAAAATTGAGGTGTTACTGGAAAAAGGATAAATAATAAGCAATCAAAAGCTCCAGGGGGGAAAAAAATGGGCTGGAGGTGAGAGTGTTATTTCTTGGGAAAAAAAAAAAAAAATCCAGAGTCCTGGTTCAGATTTAAAAGAATGTCACTGCCTAAACAAGCATAGAGTGGCACCACCAGGAACTCTGGAAAAATCTGGGCTTCTTCCCTATTCTTCGTGGGCCTCAGAATTTTAACCCCTTCCTGAGTGGTGGTGAAAGGCAGCCCCACGACCTCGGCCAGCACTGCAGGGAAAGAGGTGCTCCCGTCTCGCTCTGCATAAGCTGGGATCAGTTGACCAAGTTGCACCGGAGCAGTTTCCCGTAGAACTTCTCTGAGCAGCCCTGTCTGTGGAGCAGGGAGATTCTGACTAAAACAAACTCATTGTGCTGAAGGGTCTGCTCTGCTCCCAAATGTTAACGATCCTTCCCACGTGCGACTGGATGGAGACTCCAGGCTTGCACTGGCCAAAGGGACGTCCTCTCCCCGGTCACACTAGTCACATATTCCATTACCAAGTCTTTATCTCACACTGAAAACCAACTGTCTGAGGAACATCCTACTGTACACCTGGGTTTTCTCAGGAAGGCAACGTCTGTTTCCCATCCCCATCCCCCGATTCAGTGCCCCCAGTGGGCAGCTGTGTCCTTTGACCATCTGTGACTCTCCCCTACCTGGCCCTGGTGACCCCACACTTCCCCAGAGGAAGTGACACATCGACCCAAGTCCTCATTTTAACCAGTGAGATGAGAGTTCGGCCAAGAAATTCCATGACAACCTGGGAAGGTAACAGTGACTGTGATGGCCTTGACTTCTCACTAAGGGTTAGAATCATATTGTCCCTGGTTCTTGATGAGGAATTTCCAGGACAATAATAAAAACAAACTTTACTTGTACCATTGAGCATACCACGTCCTTAGCACACACATGTGACGGGACCCTGCCTACCTCCCATGTCCAATCTTCTCCCTCCCCCCCTGCTCGCCGCACCCCAGCTACAGGCCTCTTCCCCACCATTAACACGTTAAGACTTTTCTGCCTTGGGACTTTTCAGGAACCTTCTCCCCTGCCTGGAAATCTCCGCTTCTGGTCTTTGTGCTGCTGGTTTCCCCCTGCTATTCGGCTCTCTGGTCAAAAGGCATTTTCAGAAAGGTGTTCCCTAAACACCCATCTGAAGTAGCACCCCAGGTACAGCTCTTAAAACCACTCTAGTTTAAATTCTTCACAGCCCGTACAACAAACTGGCATTTTCTTGTTACGTACTGGCTTACTGTCTCTGTCTCACCACTGGAATCCAAGCTCTGTGCAAGCAGGGACCGTCCACCTTATTCTCCACTGTATCTCTAGGAATTAATCCTGTGCGCGAAACCTAGCATCAGCTCAGGGAATACTGGCTCAATGAAATAATGATCAGCCCACGCATGTTAACTCCACGCACCAGTTCTTCTACAGAGTCCCACTGTGCGGCCATGGAAACAGGCGGAGACTGCAGTGAGGTGCTGATGGGCGCACTTGGAGAAAGTGACGGAGACAGCGTCTGAACCAAGTACGATTTCATGCATCGGCAGAACCATCTGCCTGTGCGTTTGATTCCGTTCCTGGTCCAGTTTTAGAACAGGCATCTTCCCTTCCAAATCAACCTGACTTTTTGGCAATTCAAATAAGGTATAATGTATGTATGAAAAAAACAAATAAACTGCATTCATCCAAAGTGTAAACATCTATGCGCTTTGACATTTGCATATAACCAGGAAACCATTCCCACAGTTAAGATAGAGAACACTTTTGTCACTCCCCCAACAAATCCTCATACACCTTTACAGTCCATCTCTCCATCTGCCCCGGACTTTAGGCTACCACTAATACCCTTTGTGACACAATAACTTTGTTTTCCATTTCATGAAAACAAACATAAATGGAGTTATAGAATAATTACTTTGCAGCTTCATTCATTCAGAAAAATGATACTGAGATTCAAGGATGTTGCTACATTTACAATTAGTTTGTGTCTTGCTATCACTGAGTACTATCCCACTGTACTCAGTACATCATTTAAAAAAAAATCTATGCACAAGTTGTCACTTTACAGTTGGCATGTTGTAGGGACAGGGATGTTTCTCTGTCGTCTTGGCCCAACCTCAGTCCTAGGCAGGGTCTGTGTACCTGAGATTCAGGTGTGGGGGTTCAGAGCTGCTTTCTCCTTTGACAGCCAGATTCTGCATTGGATCCACAGAATCTTTTGCCCATGTGGTTTCCCGTCCTTTGCCCAGAGGTGGAGAATTTTTGTTTCTGTGCTTCTGCCAGCAGCCACGGGTCTTAGTTTGTGTCCCAGTAATTGAAAGAGATTGTCCTCTCTCTTGAAAACGTAGGGAGGTTTTGTTTGCTTCTATTCCTTCTGCAGGAGCAGTAGGCCAGTGTCCTGTAGGATAAAGGATTTGCTTTCTCTCCCAGGGCAACATATAAGGCTTTTGTTTTGAAGGAGAAAAAAAATCTGGGAAGCAGGTGGGCTTTGTGTCCCTCCCACAGAAGCCACCCAGGAGTCTCTCTCAGGTAAAACCTGCCCTACGTCCCATCTCCCTCTTGAACAAGATCCAGGAAAAGAGTTTGCACATGTGTTGAACTCTCCCTGTGTCTGGGGCCCCCAGCTATGCCAGACTGCATGCAAGCTCACGCGTGGTCCTTAATAGCTCATTAAAATTATGCGTGATTTCTTCTTACTCACTGCGTGGCAGCCGTCTCTTTTCCCATACTCTGGCAGAGGTAAAACAGTCTGGGTGTCCTGTCTCTTTCTGGAAGGGCTGGCCCTTCTTTGGAATTGTTTATTGGGTGGCCTTGAAACCTTAGCTCTCTGAAGAAAATTTATAATTTTGCAGATGACCTGGGTTTCTCTTGTCATTAGAACAGAAGTGATGTCCTTTACCGCTTACTAAACCCTAAGTGGAAAGGAAGGCTGAACTTAATTTTTCCTAATTGTTTGGTTTTTTATGCTTCTACTCTTGTTTTCTCTTGCCATTGAAATGTGGTCTATTACCTTGCTCCAATAGGCAAGACCGACACATGCACCTGACTGAGAATCTGATCTTGGAAGTACGGCCCCATCCTCGTGCAGTACTCTTGCCTCTAAGGATTTCATGTTTCAGATTTTGGAATATCTCATTAGGAGAATGTCATTCTAATAAACATTATGTCCATATAGTTAAATATTAATCTATGTCAAGATAAAATATTTTACAGCTTCAATATGATATACAATGTAAACTCTATGTTAATTTCCTAATATATAAAGAACTCGAAAAAAAGAACATGAAAAGATGATTCATTCACCAATTACAAATGCTTGTAAGTTTCACAACAAGATATTTAGATGGATGAAATTTAAAATATATCTGTAAGAAAAGATAATTTCTAAAACTGAAATAAGTATCAAGAGACAGAAAATTGTTTTTGCTGCTGAGGCGGTTTTACAGACTATTTCTGGGTTTGTAGTATGCATTAAGAACCTTCAATACATACATATACCTTAACCCACCTTTTTTACATCTTGATGTTTACCTTGGGGAATTAATTACAGATTGTGAGCAACAATTTAGTTCAAATGTGTTCACATATACATTATTTATAACGAAATGTTGGGGACACTCTGTGTCTAACAATACAGAATTGATACTATAATAACTTGCCAGTTAGAAAACTAGGACTTAAATATCAAAAGCTAATGATTTTCATTTGGTCCACTCAGTGAGTCAAATAAAATTTGAATTAGTTGCCAATATTTATAAAAATTATTTCCCCTGTAAAATTCCAGAATGCTGGCTTCTCTTCAAAGTATGAAGAAGATCTGGAATATTCTATTCTAGTGTGAAATAATTAATTAATTAACCAATTAATTAATTTAAAAATTAAAAAAAACATTTAGCTGGAGCTCAGTAATAACTTCCCCCTTCAACCTGACCATGCATTTTCCAGTTGTCCAGAATATGCATCCCTCCTACAGCATCACGCCCAGCGTTTTCATAAACTTGCGTGTCTGAATCCTGTAAGCGCTGGATATTAGACTTACGGCACTGGCATGAAATGAACAACGGTGCATCCATACAATGGAACACTAGTCACTCATTAAAGCACGTAACAAAATTGTTACAAGTTACATACCATGTACCTAATCTTTTTATTTGTATGTCTCTGTAATAGTTTTTCCAGGCTACATAACAAATTATCACAAACTTAGTGGCTTGAAACCGCACAAGTTTATTACCTCCCGGCGGCTCAGGAGTCCAGGCACAGCTTCACTGGGCCCTCTGCTCAGTGTCTCAGAAGGCTACAAAGTGCCAACTCAGACTGGAGTCTCATTTGAGATCTGGGGTCCTCTTCCAGGCTCATGTGGATGTTGGCAGAATTCCTTTCCTTGCAGCTGTGGAACTCATGGTGGCTTGCTTCTTCAAGTCCAGCAGGAAAGCGGCTCTCTGCTCTTTCAGGTCTCTGAGCACAGGAAAGGCTTAAGACCCTTTCTGAAGGGCTCACCTGATTAGGTCAGGCCCACCACGGATATTCTCCCATTTGAGTAATTCAAAGTCAACTTATTAGAGATCTTAATTACATTTGCAAAACTCATTCACCTTTGCCATGTAGTGTAACATTTCCACGAGTTTCACCCACACTGGAGAAAAGCATACATAACAGAGAGCTGATTCTAAGTTGGATCCATGGAGGCCGGCTTAGAATTCTGGCTACCACAGCCCAAATGCACATTGCAAAGAACAAAAAACTTAAAAAGTGCCAAAATCATAACACTGGTTTCCTTTGAATTTTGAAATAACTGATAGATTTTATTTCCTTTTTTGCACTTACCCCTATTTTCCAAATCTTCCACGTGATGGTGTGTCTTTTGCAATAAGGAAAAATAAAGCCACAGTAAGGCAATGGAGCCTTGTCTACATTATTTGAGCCCCAAGAACTAGTGAAGCCTGAAGTCCTGGACTTACACCTGAGTGGATAAATTTGCCCTTTGAAAAAAATCTAAACAAGTTTGAGTTCATATTTTTTCTCTTGCATCTGAAAAGTGCAAAAGAATTGGAAATAAAACCATTAAGTAATATCGCCACCTGTCTTCTATGTCACTTCTTACTCCAGAGCTACACCAGGGCTGCCCTAGACATCCAGCACTTCCCAGGATTGGGGCCACTCACTTGTGTTTATTTTTAAAATTGACCTACATTCCGTTTCTGAAGTGGGAAGGGATCCACAGGGCAAGTTGCCTCCACAGTGCTGGGGAGCATGGCCGCAGAGCCGCTGACTGTGCGGCACAAGGAAAGGGCACGCCTCTGTGGCTGTGACCCCAGCAGCGCTGGGCGCTTTGTGAGGTGCACAAAGGGACACGGACGCAAGTCGTGGCCTATGAAACACAGCCAAGGAAATCAGAGAGCAGTTTTAGTAGAAATGAGTTGAGAGAGAGAAAGACTTTTCAGGAAGCTCTTTTATTTTAACGAAATTTGATATAATGAAACTGGATTTCACAAAGGTGTGTGCTGAATAAAGTGACTTAATGATAAGCTTCAAAACTCAGAAATGTGCGGCCAAAAGGTGTGCACCTGTCTGTACATCAGGAAATGGTGCTTTTGCAGGAGGGGGGAGAAAGAGAGAGACAGAGACAGAGACTGATTGATTACAGGTCTGTCTGCCCTCTATGTGCCATTTGCTATCACAGACTTGGATCAATATAAAGCTATTTTCTTAGGAATCGTTCCCACCTCTGTCCAAAGGAGAGTACACATTTGTCTTGAGTGTGCAAATAATTTCACTCAAGCATCAGAAAGCAGGAGTCAGGGCTGTGCAGAACACCTGATGGTCACATTGCATGATGTTCCCTTTCTAATTATGGAAAGTTACCAAGACTGACTTCCCCCAGGTTTGGAAAACATAGTCTCAGTGGGTACATTGGCTGGCATCCATCCAGAGCAAAAGATAGAATCATTATTTTCTCAGATTCCTGCTTGTTTGCTCTTGTCTTTTGATATCCTCTGGGATATTTTTAATAAACCCTCTTCATAGATGACTCCGAAAATTATCTGTTACATTTCGGATGGCAGAGAATAAAAGCAATCTTCCATTTTTAAAAATTCTTATCTGCAAAGGAAACTTATTTTTATTCCTCGTAGTGTCATTTTATTATCCTAAGATGAGTTTCTATTTTAATTAGAAAGCTTTAGAGAATGTTTAGGCCAGTAGCAAATGGCTCTTTCTTGCTCTGGTTTGCTGGACATTGGCAGGTGGTAACTCAACATTCCAGGCAGGTCCCTTTCCTAACTTTGTTTCAGAAGGAATGAGGTTCTTTATAGTTCTATGTCCGTGGGTAAGGCTGCAGCTGCTGATTATGCTAATTCTTGCTTACTTGCAAATAGGCCTGTGTTTATTTTGTGCCTCACCAGCTGTCAACAAAGACATTTTAGGAATAACTCCCATATTTAAAGGCAGACTTTGTTCTAGTGTCCTACTGCGAGCTTTTTCAGCATAAGACCCATTGGGGGTTTGTGCAGAGAGCTTTGATGGTAGAAAGGTGGGCGCAGCCCTAGAGAGGCACCCCCTGCCGATTTTCCCATCACCTTCTCTGTCTCCTTCACCTGTGTGTATCTTTGCATTAGCAGGAACTCTTGCCTGGCTTTTCTCAGAGGAACCTGAAATGCTGCTCTGATGGGCTCTTCATGTATTTGGGCAGAAAAAAATCTCGTTTTATGGTAGTTAGGGAGGTTGAAGCTTTCATTCCTTCATAATCGATGTTTGAGAAAACATCCTCTGAAATAGGAAATTCTAACAATCTTCAGAAGGCCTGTTTTACTGTCCCTAAGGCTTTGAAATGCATTCTCATTTTGCAATCGGAATGAAAGGCAAATGATGCTTTTTTAAGCAAATAATTGTGTTCCCAATCTTACTTTAGGGTTATATTTCTATGTTATAGTCTGAATTTAATTTTGTTTGATTTTATGGAAGAAATAGAAGAATTTTTAATTAGCTTTTGCAATTGATATTGTTTCAAATGAAGAAGAAAAAGTATATCAAAGGGTATTTAATATCCACTGTTTGTTGGTTTTTTGACAATAACCACTGTCTCTGCTCAGCTACCTGTTTAGTTAATAAATGAATTCAGATGAAATAATTTTTGTATAAAAAATACTTTGACATGCTTATCTATATCAGTGAAAGCATGGCTCTGTTCTTGGTATTGGTTCACTACTTAAATAACTATTAAATTATGTGCATGAGCTCCATCTCAATTTTCTCAAGCCACTATGTGAGCAGAGGAACAATCCCACATGCTTGGGGTTTCCTTGAATGAAACCACAAAATCTCCAATGCCTCTGTGAACACGCAGGCCAGCAGGCTACCTGAGGGTAGCAGTTTAATGCTGAGTGCCTAATTTCTTCGAGAGCTTTCTCACTCCCCTTGGAACAGACGTTAACATGTAGTGATTTATTCAAAACAATATCTACTCACTGCTACCTTTGGGTCAAGCCTTGTACTTAACTCTAGGATTATAGGATAAATTAGCTAGATTATTCCTTAAAGGAACTAAGAGTTAGAGCGAGAAAAATACAAATAAATAATGGTGTTTCCTCTACCTGCTTCAGGGTGGGGTCAAAAGTATCTGGGAAAGCTCTTCGGAGTAAGCGGGGGCATTGCTGAGCCTTCATACTGCACAGCTTGTTAAACAGGGGGTGAAGCAAAGTCCAGGCAGAGATTAATAAAGTTTTAGAGAACCTGGATATCAAACTAATCTGGATTCAGATCCTACCACCACCACCACTCTTTAGCTGTGTAAACAAGGAAAGGTTTTTACCATTCAACAATTGCTGAATACAAGGTTAATACACAAAAGCCAATCACTTTCCCATATACCAGCAATGGAAAGTGGAATTTGAATTAAAAACACAGTACCATTTACATTTGCATCCACCAAAATGAAATACTTAGCTATAAATCTAACAAAGTGTGTATCAGATTTATATGAAGAAAAGTATAAAACTCTGATAAAAGAAATCAAATAACTGAATAAATAGAGAGATATCCCATCTTCATGGATAGAAAGAGTCCATATTGTCAAGATATTGGTTATTTTCAATTTGACCTCTAGATTTAACACAGTCCAAACAAAAATCCCAACAAGTTATTTTGAAAATATTAACAAACTAATTCTAAAGTTTTTATAGAGAGGCAGGAAATCCAGAATAGTCAAAATAATATAAAGGAGAACAAAGTCGGAGGACTGACATGACCCAACTTCCGGACTTTCTATAAAGCTACAGTAATCAAAACAGTGTAGCATTGGTGGGGGAAAAAAAAAAAAAAACAGACAAATCGATCACTGGAATAGATTAGAGAGCACAGATATAGACTCACACAAATACGGTCAACAAATCTTTGACAAAAAAGCAAAGAAAATATGACGGGGGAAAGATAGCCTTTTCAACAAATGGTGCTGGAACAACAGTACATCCACACGAAAAAAAATCTACAAACAGACCTTAAATTTTTCATAAAAATTAACTCAAGATGTATTATAAACCTAAATGTAAAATGTGAAACTATGAAACTCCTAGAAGATAACATAGGAAAAAAATCTAGACTACTTTGGGCATGGTGATGATTTTTTAGATACAACGCCATAGGCATAATCTATGAAAGAAATAATTGCTAAGATGGACTTAATTAAAATTAAAAACTTCTACTCTGCAAAGGATATTGTCAATAGAATGATAATACAAGTCACAGACTGGGAGAAAATATTTCCAAAGGATATATCTAATGAAGCACTGTTACCAAAATATACAAAGAACTCAACAATAAGGAATGACCCTATTAAAAAATGGGCAAAATATCTGAACAGATACTTCATCAAAGAATATATATGGGTAGAAAATAAGTATATGAAAATATACCCATATCATAAGACATTAGGAAATTTCAAATTAAAATATCAATGGAATATCAGTATACACCAATTAGAATGGCCAAAATCCGTAACACTGACAACACCAAATGCTGGAGAGCATGTGGAGCAACAGAAACTCTCATTCGTTTCGGGCGATTACAAAATGGTGTTGCTGCTTTAAGACAGTTTGACAATTTCTTATAAAAATAAACATAGTCTTACCATACAATCCAGCTACCATGTGCCTCGGTATTCACCCACCTGAGCTGAAAACTTATGTCTGCAAAAAAGCCTGTACACAGATGTCTATACAAGCTTTGTATTCATAATTACCAAAACCTGAAAGCAAACATCCTTCAGTAGGTGAATGGATAAATATACAATATTATATCCAGACAATGGAATCTTATTCAGTGATACAAAGAAATGAGCTATCAAGCCATAAAAAGATGTGGAGGAAACTTGAATGCACATCACTAAGTGAAAGAAGCCAACCTGAAAATGCTGTATAGGTTTGATGATACTGATACATATGATTTCAACTATATAGCATAACTATGGAGACACTGATAAAAGGATCAGTGATTTCCAGAGGTTTGGGGGAGGGAGGGATGAATAGGTTTAGCACTGAGGATTTTTAGGGCAGTGAAATTATTGTATACTAAATACACACTGTATGTATAGTATTGTACTGTATCATATTCTGTATGATACTGTAACGGTGGATACATGTCATTATACATTTGTCAAAACCCATAGGATGCACAACATGAAGAGCGAATCCTAATGCAAACTATGGACTTTGGGGGATAATGACATGTCGATGTTGTTTCAACACTTGTAACAAACCTACCACTCTGGTGGGGAAGGCTGTGCATTCATGGGAGTATATGAAACAACTCTATACTTTCTGTTTGAGACATCAAGGAACAGGCCCAAGGTTGCCAAGACAGAAATTGGCAATATAAGGACAAAAACAAAAATCTCACTCCAAAGGTTAGGTTAGGTCTCCAACATTACATTACATGACTATTGAATCAGTGTCCTACAAGTAAGATCCGTGGTTCTCTGTTATTCCATGAGTTTGTGAGGAAGTTCTCTGCATCATCCTAAACTCGGGAACACCTGTTATTCCTTAGCTGTTTTTTTGTTGTTTTTTTTTCCCCATGTGCTATGCCTCCTCAAGTCCTAACTCAGCGTAGGTCCTGAGTCATGGATTTCAGAGGGGACAAATATATTTGGATCTGGCTGTAGTCTCCTTTATAACATACTAATTATCTACAAAAGATTGGCAGTGGTCAGTATTTCATCGGGAAAGGGGAAAGCCTCAGCTCATAATGAGTCTAAGCTGAAAACTGTATTTAGAAAGCCAATTCTAATCTGAACTGAATTGCTGATGTATGCAGCCCTCCTTTTCAAAATTCACTCAACCACTCTGAAAATGTTCCCTCTGATAAGGGGCATGTTATTAGTTTCTCAGGCCAGCTTGCCTTCTATAATCAAGAAAGTCTTTTCACTTTCAACCTGTTATTTATTGCCCTTCATAATTTTTATAATTTTCTGTTTTCATTGAATGATAGGAATAGTATTTGGATTTTCAACAGAAGGAGATCAATAAAGGCATAAAACAGAAGACAGGTGGTAGTCTATAAAGGTAAAAAAAAAATAGAAGGGAACATATGAAAGGAAACGCATTTCCCCCAACTGGGAAGATATACCACATTTCTAGTCCTAATCCAGGCAAATCTAATTATATGAGCTTAAATAAGTCTCCTCCTTTCCTTAAATAAGGCCACTTCTCAACCACACAAGCATAATACATGTTCCTCAGTGTTGCGTTACCAGCTGTGGTATGGAACCTGTTCAAGCTTCATCACTGACCTCTTCATCTCTCACCTCCTTCTTCTGGAAGGGTTTGTCCTTAGGCAACTCCAAGGATCAGGCAGAGATATTGAGGCAGCTGTTGTCAAAGCTTCCAACAACCCAGACCCGCTCGTGCAAGCCACCAGGAGAATGACCTCCACCCCAGATGCCTAGTCCAGAACATAGGAAACGGATTGAATCCAATACCTCTGACTTCCCAGTAAACTGCAGAATGCCAGGGACCTAGTATCCATCATTCAATGAGTGAACTAAATTGAAAACTTTTAACAGATTGTTAATAAAATCTCTTTCGGTTCTAATATTTTGTTTAATTTACTACATAGAAGACCAAAAACTTGGTATTCTTAATTTAAGATAGAATATCAGAATTCTGGCTCCAGCTCAACTCACAGTGCAGTCACCATTAGAAAATTTATCCTATGATTAATGAAATCTTCTTTTCCCATGTCGACATAATTCATCACCACTAACCTTAGGAGCTGAATTTCCTCTTGGAGCTGCGAGTAAGGCTGCTCAGAAGGTGCAAAGACTTTTTAGAGTCTGGAAACTTACAGTCCTTTTATGTCCACAGCATCTTCTGGCTCAAGCAGCACAGAAATTCTGTCCTAGAACGCTTCTAACTGAAAGCTGTCGTGCCTGCATCAGCTGGAAGAAGTTTGGGGGAAAGTATTGGGACGGGGTGGTCTGTGTTTATCAGGATATCTTATAACAGAGACAAATCCAAAAATCTCAGAAGCTTAATACAGTTTTTTTTAATTACGTAAGCAAGACGTGGGTTGGTCAGCTCTCTCATGTCTTACACCTGCACCATCCAGAACATGTGGCCTCAAAGATCACAGAAGCAGGATAAGGAACATAAGGAGAAGGCACAACGGCTCTTAACTCCCCCAACCCGGAAGTGACACACAGCACGTGCACTCATGAGATTTCATTTCAATTCTGAGTGTAATAATTCTAGGATTAGTGGTAAGAATGCTAAAAAGCAACACTTATAAAAAGTTGCATTTTAATCCTACTGAGATCATTTAAAAGTCTTGTGTTTTCTATAGATACTTAATAACACAGGGGAAAGCTTACGTGAAAAGCAGAATGAATCCAAATTTTTAAAATGAAGTGCAATAAAAATCTAATTTTAAAAGTTCATGAACATTATTTATGAATATATGTATGTGTGTATTTATTTTATGGCTAAAATAAGCACTGGGAGTAAATAAACTATCAACCATGGCTTTTTCTTTCGGAAGTAGAGTTAATATTTCATTTCTTATTTTTTCTTTAGTTTCAAATTTTTCTATAATAAACGTATAGACTTTTATAATCATAATGCCTTCAACGGCAAATAAAATTACCTGAAATGGTGACAGCTGACAAGGCAGAAATGCAACTGGCACTTTAAATCAGCCATCCCCATGTCAGCTGCAGTTTAGAACCTGTTCTAGGACACTTTTTGCACAACTCAAGTGGCCGGATAGGATATTCAAGATTTGGGTGCAATACGACAAATTCTTATTCCTAAGGTGCCACAGACAAAATTATCGCATTCCCAATTTATTTTTCTTTCCATTTAATTTTAGAACATCAGGCCCAATTTATCAGAATATTTTTTATTACTCATTAGTGAGACATGAGATGAGGATGAAAGGGGACGATACCACATTTGCACTCACTCCGTGAGCAATGGCTCTGCCCAGCTGACAGTGCGTTTCCTTTCTTTCCTCATCAAAGGCAGCTCAAAGGTTTGTCTCTGTGATGCACAGATGCCAGATGCTCTCCCTAATTAGTATTTCAAGCTCTGCAGTGACAGTCCCCAAACTGTGCCCATCACTCTCCAACGTGAGGGGCTGGATCCCTTCCTCCATCCCAAGCTCCGCAGCAGCCTAACTGCCCCTCACAGCTGCTGGCTTTCTGGACCACCACTTCGGAGGCTATTTTCAGCGTCTTCTATTGAATATAGGGTTGGCATGATCACATGTGCAAATTGCAGCTACACAGGTGGCAGGGTCCAGGGACCCTGAGAATAAACTGTAGAAATGTGCCCCCCCACCCCCACCCAGTTACTCATTGCAGCTCCTCCATGGTGGGCCATCGGTCGTCAACAATGCCCTCGCCTACCAAGATACAGAGAGTCTTCTCTGGGAAGAGTCCATCCCTAGTGGAGTTGTTTTATACAAGTGTGATAGTCTTCAAGATTTTTCACACATATTTTGTTTTCCCTTCTGGGCATAAATCCACTGTTACAGACTGAATGTTTGCATTCACCAAAATGCACATGTTGATAGCCTAATCCCAATGTGATGGTATTTGGAGATAAGGCTTTCATGGAGGTAATCAAGTTTAGATGAGGTCATGAGGGTGGGACCCCCACGATGGGATTAGTACCCTTATAAAAAGAGACACTAGACAGCTTGCTTACTCTCTCACTCTGCCTCTCCACCATGTGCGGACACAGCGCAAAGGCAGCCATCTGTGAGCCAGGAGCACGTCTGCACCTGGAACTGAATCAGTCCACACCTTGATCTTGGACTTTGCAGCCTCCAGAACTGTGAGAGTAAATGTCTGCTATTTGAAACACCCAGCGTATGGTACTTTGTTACAGAGGCCCAAGCTGAGACAACTACCCACTTGAAGGTAGCTGTGGCCATATGACTTCCCTGGCCTGTGAAATGGGAGAACAAGCCCCACATCACTTGTTGGAGGGAGCATTCGGAGACAGCTGGCACTTTCCAAGTTCTCTCTTCCGCTCTGCCTCAATGACCAGCCCTGTGCCCAGTGATGGTTCATCCCCTAGCCTGGGACCAGAGTGAAGGGAAGGCAGACAAAAGCCCCAAGCTCATCTTCTTACATTTCACAAACAAAATATTTAACATATATTCCTTGTCATGTATCAAATATACATAATGAGCACGAAAGTCCTGAAGAAATTATTATGATGCATCGAGGTACCTGCAGCAGAACGCATGCGATGATTTCAGAAACGTAATCCTCCCCGCTTCCCCGTAAGAAACATGATGGATGCAGCACAGTGACTCACTCATGGGCTCTGCAGTCCTTCTGACCAGTGGTCTCATTTATCTCATTTAATGTTTACAACAGCCTTCTGTAGCAGGAATTTTTATTACCTTCATTTTGCAGGCCAGGAAATTAAGACTTAGAGAAATAAAGCCATTGCCCAGTGTCACAAAGCTTGTAGGTGGCACAGCCTGGAATCCCGCCCAGATCATCCTACGGCAGAAGTCGGTGACCTAACTCTCCTCCCTCCTACCAGGGAGCTAAAGTCACTAAAGGCCCCATCTGGACATTCAAACCAATGGCCATCTGTCTCAGTCCATTCAGGCTGCTATAACGACACAGAATGAATAACCCACACACAGCAGAAATTTAGTTCTCACAGTTCCGGAGGCTGGGAAGTCCAAGATCAAGGCTCTAGAAGATTTGGTGTCTGGTGAGGGTCTGCTTCCTGGTTCCTAGAGGGCAGTCTCCTCACTGTGTCCTCACATGACAGAAGGGGCCAGGGGATCTTTCAGGCCTCCGTTACAAGGACACTAATCCCACCCATTAGTGCTCTGCCCTCATGACCTAATCACTTCCCAAAGGCCCCACCTCCTGATATTATCACATGGCGGGGGTCAGGATATCAACATCTGAGTGTTGAGGGGACACAAATATTCAGACCACAGAATCACCCCAGGCCTCGGGTTTATTCCCCGCGGTAGACTACGGCGTACACAGTCCTTAGGCCTGAATCACCAGAGTGATTAAGATCATCTTGATAATCACGTTGACTTCTCTCTACTTCACAGACTGCAGTCACAGGAGTACTGAACTATTAGTGGAACCGCTGCCAGACACAGAGGGACTGAGAGACAGAGACCAGGAGGGCTGACCCCAGCACCACCCATTTCATTCCCGGCACAAGCTCATGGTATCTCCCATCTGGGGCTGTGCAGCCTCCCTCTGAGCTGGCGAGCTTTGTACCAACTCTCCCAGGCCTCACAGGGCAGTTAAGTAGAAAGGATACAACGCAGAGTCTAGAGGCAAGCCCTGGCTTCCTCACTTACCACCTGTGAAACTCAGGCAAGTAACGTAACCTGTTGTGTCCTCATCTATAAAATGGGGTTCCAGTAGTACTTACTTCAAGTTAGTTACTTCTTGAGAACAGGAACTAAAGGCAAGCATTTAGCAGGGCCTGGCACCAGGTATGTGCTCAGTGATTGGTCGTTGGCATTTCCAGGTGTTCACAAGGCCCATTCTGTACCTTAGCTTCCTCTGGGTAAAGCAACCATTCCATCATCTTGCCACTTACACAGCCAACACAGGGCAGCCACCGTGTCAATTTTAAGCCAGCCTTAAGGCAAAGTCACAAAGAGACATCATTCCACTCAGCAAAGCCTTAGCAAGGTAGTTTGTGTGTGTGAGAGACAGTTTATGTGAAAGGATGAAACTTACAATACTTACTCAATCTCTTCTTCTCTCCCACCATTCCCACTCAGGGCACCTGCTGAAACATTCTCTTGGCCTCCTTCCCTCCATTCAGTCCATCACTTGCTTCCTTCTATCCACTTCCTCCTCTGTCTGATCACCATCAGCCCAATGTGGCTACTGAGCACATGAAGTGAATTTAGACCAAACTGGAGGTGCCGTATGTACAAAATACATACACCAGATTTCCAAGATTGAGTATGAAAATGAAAAAACTAACTTGAAATAGATCATTAATAATTTTATGTGTTGAAATGAAAATATTTTAGATATATGAGCTAAATAAATTATTAAATTAATTTCACCTGTTCCTTTTTACATTTTAAACACGGAACTTACACTTACACGTGTGGCTCACACGGGACAGAACTGCTCCAGAGTGTGCTCTCCACGAAGCTTCCACTCTGTCTTTCACCACTTTATCCTCAGCTGCAGGAACACAGCTGGTGCTTGAAAAATATTTGCTACAAGTCAAATAATAAACTAAATGTGAAACTGTTTTCCATGCGATCTGAGAGACCAAAATAGACTCCACTTTATCAACTAAGACAGACCCAAAGGTTAAGGAAACCAACTTACCTATGGGTGGAAGGTTCAGGGCCTGGCTGGCACGGCAAATTTCTAAATTGCTAAGGCTAAACTCCCTAACAATAGGAGCTGTGAACTCTGATTTGCAACCCAGACCTCTACAACCCTGAATGGACAGGGAACCTGCCTTACCAACATGCTTTGCTGCTAAGCTATTGCAGACCATGGACTAGTTCTAGCTAGCTTACAGAGGATGTGCGCAAACTGTCTTTGCATCCTATTGTTCACTTTCTGATGTAAAGAGCCAAATTCCACCTCATTTTAATGCTAAAACCCCCTCCCAAAGTGATTACGGGATGTACGTCGCAACGTTTACCCAAACACATGTACTCGGCTCCCCTCACGTATATGTACAGCTTTTCCCCAAAACCTGCTGGATAAGTGGGACCCTTGTGTATTATGGACCCTGTGAGGTACAAAACCAACCTGTCCTTCCTGCTGTTCAAAGAGAGAGCACCTTCAGCCCGTGCTAGCGACTTTCTCTTCCCGGCTTGCAAACCGATAGCACCAGCAAAGCTCTCCTGTCTACCGTTTAGCCATCCTGGTGGTCTCTGGACAACATCCACATCTAGAAGTGGATGAAACTCTACCTCGGGTGTCTGCATTCAAGTTATTAAAGTACCAAGTACAATTTAAGATGACTCTGCGACATGAGAACTTCTTCCAGCTCACTGTCTTCTGTCCGTGAAAGGACAAATACAAATACAATAAGAGGCTCATTCTCTGTTAAAAATAAGGAGAGAGATGTCCCTCCCCTGCTTTTTCTCAAAGCACATATTATACTTTAGAAAACTTGCCATCTTAGGTACTTCCTCTTCCCTTAAATGTTAACAAAAGGGGGGGGGGAGGGCAAGCTGAGACTTAACCAAGAGTTACTTGAAAATAACAGAAAAATAAAGAAAGAGCAATTTTGCCCAGTTATCCGCAATTTCTTCTTCAGCTGTAGGGGCCTTGCTACTGCGCAAACCTGTGGCAAGGGAATTCTTTGTTCCCACAAACGTGATGTTTCTGAAGCTCAAAATCTGTAAAAACGTTCAAAGAAACTTTTTAAAAATTGTTAAAGATCCATCCCAGCCTCTTCCCTGTCCTGCCACTTCCCCGCCCCCGAACCGCGGCCGCCGCTTCTGCGCCTGCGCGTGGGGTCGGTCTGGGCCCCGCCCCAGCGTTTCTGTCGCGCCCAGCGGCCTCCGAGGCCTCCACTCCGCGCCTGCGCACGGGTTGAGCTATACTGAACGCCCAACCCCCGTAGCCACGCCGCCACTTTGGCTTCTGCTCTGCGCCTGCGCGAGACCTTCCTGGTCCCATCGCGAGTGCTGGAGGAGGACGTGGCGGCTGTGTGGAGTCTCTGGTGTCATCGTTCTCCCTCACCCCAAAGAAGTCGACTCATCTAATATAAACTTTACTTCGTTAAGGACTAAAAATGGAGGCCTTTTCTGTCACAACAATTCTCAGTTCACTCGAACACATCCTTTTCTGAGAATTTCAGTTAATTAAAGTTAACTGGAATGCTCAAGAGAGTACCCACCACCTTTTATACACTTTTATTAAGAAACAAAGCTGACATCCTTCTAATATACCTATATGCTAAAGCAGAATCAACACTCCACTGGGAGACTGAAAACCAGAACTTAAGGATCTTCGATAGTTATTGTCTGTATACCCTTAAGCAATCTTTTTATTTCTTTGAATTTCCATATTCTCAACTGTAATATGGAGCTTAATCCCACAGCCAAAAACTGTTGGAGCCTGCAAGGAATTAATGAATATGAGAGTTCTTGGATATTTCTAAAGTGCAATAAAAAATACAAAGGATTATTGTAGTTGAATTGTTTATCTGAACCTGCCGTTTACTAGCTGTGTGACTTAACATTTAACCTGACAACAATAAGAAGAGTTGATACTTACGAAATGCTGACTATGGGGCAGGCAGTGTTTGGTATGCTTTACATATAATAACTCATTTAAATGTAAAATGAAATCAACAACAAAACCATGTGAGTTAGATGTTATTCTCCTGTTTTACAGATTAGGAAACTGAGACATGGGTTAAATAAGTGACTTTCCTTGCCCAGGTCGCAATTACTCAATGGCAGATCTGGAAATCAAACCTGGGCAGTTCCAGCATCCATACTCTTAGTAAAAAATTCTATACAGTCATGTTTATAAAATAACAAAATGTTATCATTAAAAGAATATTAAATATGGATAAAACCACAGGGATATTTTATTATATGTGATGCTTATGTGATTAACCCCAATCATGAAAGACATTCTCGTGTTCTAATCAATATGCACCCTGCTTTCCAATAAGTAAACACATATGCATCTCATTCAAGATGTGCTGGAAGATGGGTCACCTGATGATCAGATCAGTACAGATGCTCCTCGACTTACCATGGGGCTATGTCCCAATAATCTCATTGTAAGTAGAAAATGCAGTTAACACACCTAACCTACAGAGCATCATAGCATAGCATAGCCTACCTTAAGCGTGCTCAGACTACTTATATCAGCCTACAGTTGAACAAAGTCATCTAGCACAAAGCCTATTTTATAATAAAGTGTTGAATATCTCATGAAATTTATTGAATACTGAAAGTGAAAAATAGAATGGTTGTATGGGTACTCAAAGTATGGTTTCTACTGAATACATATTTTTTAACCATTGTAAATTTGAAAAATCATAAGTTGAACCATCATAAGTGGGTGGCCATGTGTATATCTGTTAAAACGACCTGCCATTAGCAATCAACCAAACAGAAAGCATTCAATTCCTCTGGATTGAGGATTTCTAAAACCGGGATCTCACAGCACCAGCTTTCAAAATCAGACAGGCAGACAGCTTGAGATTTTTCTCTTGCAGAAAGAATCCATAAGAGGGTACCAGAGTTCATTTGAGGCCCGCTGAGGAGGGAAGAGACATGCTGCAGAGGTTTATCTTATAAAATTTACTTCACTTGGCCAAGTGTTGTTTTTTTGCAAGGAAGGGAACCTGCTTTGGTTTGCTGAAGTAACTAGGGGTTCGTTAGAAAGACAAAAGAGTGCATCACACATCATAAAAATTAAAGTGCAACAGGACCTCACGAGAGCCTGGATTTAGAAAGTGACAATTTCCAATAAATAAGACAGCTCTTCTCTCCATCCTTGTTTTGGGGGCTCCTGATCTCTTTCTTCCCCTGCTTCTCTCACACTATCCTCTTCATTCTTTCTCTCTGCGCAAACGAGCGTTCTCCGACCCTAGCACGTATGCCTTGGCCACCTCCACCCTGACTTCACCGCACTATCCCTTGCGATTGTCCAACAGAGACTGAGCATGGAGGTTCCCATGTGTTCAAGATTTTAAGACATGTTCTCCTATCATGTTTATTCACAACATCTCCTGAAGAAAAGGCATTCAATTCACATCTAATAACAAAATTAAGTACGTTTAAAAAGAAATCATGCCCCATGTAATTACTCCTTGAAACCCCAAGAGGCTCAGAATCCAAAAACGTGATTTCAAAAATGTTAACCGAGAACCTACTATGTGCAATGAAGAGTTAGGCTAGGTTACTGGGAGACAAGAGGTGAGCAACAAACTATTTTTACAGGTGTTCAGGATCTAAAAGGATAAAAATGCTCACACAAAGAACTCGAACACAAGGCAGAGTTTAATGTGTGGTAGAGTGGAAAGATTAAATAGTATGGAAAAACAGGGAGAGAGAAAGCAATTCTTACTTGTATCTATAAAGGCTTTATCTATGCATTCATTTCAAAAGTACCTTTTAGGCTCAACTGTGAAAACAAAATATGATATTTGCATGAAGGATCTCACTGATGGCCTATTACACAGTCCTGGATGGTAACATGCAATTTGGGGACACATGTTCATGGCATGATACAGGGCTGACATCTCTCCTGACTCTGAAATTCATTTCAACGCCGAGTTGACCAAGGCTTTCCTTAGTTATATTTAATATAAACATACTTCCCTTTGACCAACAACAGCATTAGGATGTAGTCAGAATAATGACAAATATAAACTATGCTGTTCATTCCAGTTAAAAATGACACACAAGGGAAAAACGCTGATGTTGTTTTTCTAACAAAATACATTTAAAACAAGAATATATAGGAATACAAATAATTTAATCACGTGATCAGGACTAACACCATTTCTAATTTAACCCCCTGGCACAGATTCGGTCTGTAGTAATCGTATCTTTAAATACAGTATCCACGCCAAAAACTAATGTCCCATGGTCTTGTGGTCAGTGATTTTTATAAACATATCACAGAAGCCTGTGAACAAGTTCTTCCTGCCATGCATCCTAATAATCAGTAAGTATGTGTTCCCCTTTGCCAACTTGAAAGTGAGGAAAACTCTATTTGGATTCAAAGGTGTTTCCTTAACAACTAAGCATAGTTTTGCACCACTTATCAAAACTAATGCTTCCATTCACAAAATCATTTTCAGGGACTGTCCAGTCTCATGGTTTAAATATTTACACATCTCAGCCTTAAAATGATTTATTTCTGCTTACTTTAATTTTTTTCTGGAATGTTTCAAAAGGATTTCCAAGTTCTTCTGAGAAGTTTTGTTGTTAAATTATGCAGAGTTGCTGCATTGTTTCGAAATGCCCAAGTTTGATGAGGTTATTAAAACGATGCCAATATAAATTACCATAGTAACAAACACATAAATTCATAGCCCGATTTATCCTCTAGGTGCTAAAATCTTCTACAGCTCTCGAAAGCTCGGGCACAATGCAAATCAAACATTTAGCTGCTGAGTGACTTGGAGTCCAGATATCCATCAACTCCGACTGCTGCTGAATCACTGGGAATAGTCAACAATAAATAACACAGCCCATTTTTTAAAAACTGCCCACGTGTTAAAAGGCCCAAGTGTGTGCACAGTAACTTCACCTGCATAGCGTATCTCTGTGTCTGTCATAAATAGGCTACATTCTTAAAATTGATTGTACGAGAAAGAAAAGTCCCCACCATAGAAAATAATGTTCCCCTTCCCTTGTAAATTTCTATAAGTCTTGCTCAGAGCAATGACATCTTTGTCTTCTAGTAATTAATATGAATCAAAACCAAGTGAGAAGACAGACATCAAAAAAGGAGATATCACCAAGAATGAAATATATAACTAAAAATATATGCGAGGAAAACATATGAAGCATCGGGAGAATATGCTTTATCTTGTCCTCATTTGACAGGCACATAAATCTCTTGTTGCTTCCCTCATCTGAAACCAAGAGCTAAAAATATGAGGTGGCACCTGTGTTCTTAAACAGTGTTTTATGATGACAACAGCTTTCAAGGGAACAGTGTATTTTTGGTGGAGCATACTGTGCTGTTCCTTAGGACAACAGAAAACTCAGGAAGATCTAGATTTTATTTCAATTGGAAACCTTTTTTTAGAGCATGTCTTAAATTAAATCTTCTTTGTATGTGATTATAAATAAAGTTATAATATATAAATTATCCACTTGAATGTCCCTTTCCCCAGAATTTATTCTGCAATAGCCTTCCAAAAATGGAAGCTCAAAATGTCAGACACTCTTTGTTCTAAAACACACACAAGTTCTTGAATCTTCTAGGCAGGGATTTAATTTAAAAAAAAAATAATTAACTTTATTCCTATCAATATTTAGAAGAAAAGACACTAAGGGGATAGGCTACATAAAGCATTCATTCATTCATCTAATATTTTTAGTGCCCCTGATATATATCTCTTCTAGACATTGGGGATACAGAAGTGTACAAACCCCAGTTTCTGCCCTCATGATGCTCACACTGTTATAGAAATAGGGAAATCAGCCAGGATGCTGTTATTTAATTCAGGCAAGGGACGTGATGGTGGTCTGGACCAGGCAGCACTGACGTAGTGAGCAGTGATCAGTTTCTGGTTATTTAAAGGTAGAGCTGACGGGATTTACGGATAGAAATTGTGGGTTATAAGAAAAAGAGAGGAGTCAAGGACAATTCCAAAGATTTTGGCCTAAGCGACCGCATGAATGATGGCGCCATTGAATGAGATAATGAAAAGTGTGACAGATGCCCTGGGAAGATGAGGATTAATTTTGTATAAGTTCAATTTCCAATAGAAATCCAATATCCAATAGAAGATGTCAAGTAGAAATGTGGATATATTACTCCAGAGTCAGAGGAAAGGCTCGAGCTGGAGACACACATTGAGAGGCATCCTTATACAGATGATATATTTAAAGCCACACGACTAGAAGGGAATGTAGGAGAAGAGGTCCAGGAGTAAACCTTGGGGCTCTCTGGAATTGAGATTTGGGGAAATAAAGAGAAACTACTAAAGAGAAATGAGGAGGGATCCAAGAGCCAGGAGTGTTGCAGGAGGGTGGCATTGGTGAGATGTGCTGATGGCTGCAGCAAGACACATCGCCGCAGTCATGGCACGGGTGGACGTGTGCAGGTGACAGCACAGAGCAAAGGCAACAGCCTTGTAAACAGAGTCTCAGGCAAATAATCCTACTTTCTGTGAACTGTGTCATGGAAGGATGTCAAAATAGCAAGAACACAGAAAAAAATAATAATAATCAGATCTCAGCCGGCTACACCAGCTTCCCTGGTGTACACTTCTGTAACACTTGTGAACATAGTATGTCCTTAAAAATATGGCACATGTGATGGAATAATATTTTTGACATAACAGCTCATGTATTAAACGTTGTCCTGGGATTCTTCTTCCCATGCCGGAAACTGCTAGAGTATTACACGCTTATTGCTTCAGGAATGACAGGGCATGATAGAAAGAGAAAAAAGAGTTTTTTGACTTTGGGGTTTCAAAAAATGGAAGAAGAGGTAACATTTCCAAATTCTTTTTATGAGGCCAGTATTATCCTGATATCAAAGCCAGACAAAAACACCACAAGAAAAGAAAACCACAGGCCAATATCCCTGATGAACATAGACGCAAAAATCCTCAACAAAATACTAGCAGATCACGTTCAGCAGCACATTAAAAGGATAATTCACTATGAATGACCAAGTGGGATTTATTCCTGAAATGCAAAGAGACATCAACATATACAAATCAATTCATGTAATACAGCACATTAATAAAAATCACACTGTCATCTCAGAAGATGCAGAAAAAATATTTGACAAAATTTGACACTCCTTTATGATTAAAAACGCTCAACAAAATAGGTATAGAAGGAATTTGCTTCTACATGAGAGAGGCTGTATGTGAAAAGCCCACAACTAACATCATACTCAGTGGGAAAAACTTCAAGTTTTCCTGTTAGATCTAGAGCAAGGCAGGGATGGCCACCCTCACCACTTCCACTCAGCATGGTACTGGAAGCCCAAACAGCAATTGGTCAAGAAAGAGAAATAAGAGACGTACAAATCAGAAAGGAAGAAGTAAAATGGCCTCTGTTTGCAAATGGCATGATCTTGCATGTAGAAAACCTTAAAGAGTCCACACACACACACACACACACACACACACACACACACAGAACCTGTTAGAATGAATAAACAGAATCCGTTTTAGCAAAGTTGCAGGATACAAAATGAGCATATAAAAACATCAGTTCCACTTCTACATACTAACAACAAATTATCCAAAAAGAAAATTTAGGAAAGAATACCATTTACAGTAGCATCCACAAAGAATAAAATTCTTGGGGATAAATTTACATGAGGTGGTGAAAAACGTGTGCACTGAAAACTACAAGATATCAGTGAAAGATACTGAAGAAGACTTTTCCTATTTGCGAACTAGGAACAACCATTTCATTCACCTGGAGAGTGACTGTGAAGATTTTATACAAAGGTACTCCTGAAATACAGTAAGTGCATAATTAACATCAGCTACTCTTCCAACCCAGGTCTCTTCACCCAACCTCACTTTTCGCCGGTGTGGACGACAGGGAGCACGCGCTTCAATGAGCAGACACAAAATCTGTCGTAGTCTAACTCTTTCCTCCCCTTTTTAGAAGTGCCCCACAGCATGCTTCAAGCAAACATGGAAATACTGGTGGAGAAAAAGCAACGACATAGAGCTCATGGGACAAAGTGCTGGCTCCTTTGGGTTATACTTGCCTGCAGCGGAGAGGCAGGTGAAAACACAAGTCTTCTGGAAAAATCATCTTTTTTTTCTTGGTGAACAGATCAAGATCCATGACTTGAATGCAGAGGAAAGCAGTGGGCTGAGAGCTGTCAGGACAGGTGCTCTACTGGGAGGCAGCCTCGAAGTTTTTGAGGCAGGGATAGGCTTACACTACATAGGGCTGGAGGGGGAATGGGCTTAAAAACAGAAGGACTAGGCTTTGGCTTTTGTCATAAACATTTCCCTTTTGATGTGGCATGGGCTAGGATATTCTCTCCCTGTTCACAGGCAGTGTCGTTCATCACCTAGGTCCTGTATCAGAGCCCAGAGCAGCACACCACGCTCTCTGCGTGAGTAATGGCTGCATCCACACTCCCAACATTGGGGAGGAAAATGGATTTGAACTTGTGAAACAGGACAGAGCGATCATATTCCTGGGTGATAAGGAGGGCCTTGACCAAGGTTATCATTGGTGGCAAGAGCCTGTGTTTGCTTCCGTTCTGCAGGGACTTCACTTTTCCCCTTCTCCCAGGGAACGAACATTCTCACTTAATGTCGGCAGCTGATATTGTCATTCAATGCCAGTGCCTGGGGAGGGGGCCGGAGCAGCAGTATTTTAAATGTAGAAATCCCCCTGCCTAAAATCCAGTTCCCACCTGTTCGCATTAGGAGGGAATAAAAAAAGATGCCTTCAGTCTGGGAAAAGTAGACATTTTCAAACTATAAATGGAAACTAGGGTAAGGCTTTAAATAGCTCCCGGAAAGAGAATGTGAACACACTTCCACTTGCAAGTCACTGGGAGCAGATCTGACCAACGCGGGAGGTTGGACAGGTTTGGAACTTCCTTTTGCAGCAACCGACTAGAGAAATTTGGGGGAGTGTTTTCTTCCACCTGGGTCCCGAGAGCCTCCTCTTCTGTGGCCTGTTCTCCAGTCTTCCTCTGTATTTTCGGAGCCACCTGATGTTCTTCCATTTACCTTTCTTATTGCTTAAAATAGCCAGAGATGACTTCTGTTGCTTGAAGCAAAGACGCTTAACGCTTAGGGAAGTGCATCTGTCATCTGGTCAAAATAAATATCCCTCCAAGTCCTAGATGTTTATTAGACATTTCCAGGCTCAAAGATCTCGTGGAATGACAGGAAATTAAATTACAGTGCTAATAAACTGGCCCCCGAACCTTGAAAAGTGAACAAAAAACAAGCACAGAAGCCATTGCATTCTCACGTGCCACCGACAGGCATGAGTTGGCTCTGGCTACATCCCAGTGGTGTGTACTGTTCTAGAAGGCTCATGGCCCCAGTTCTCACTGGCTAAGCTGTATCTCCATCTCATCGTGGAGCCAAGATTAGCCGCAGGATTTCTGGGGGGAGATGGGATATCTTTGTTTGCTCTTTGCGGCATCACTCGCTCGACTCTCGGATGGTTCTTTTCCTTCGTCCTCTTGGGTTGCCCACTGGCACGCGCTAATGAGCACTCCAAGGGAAACGCCCCCGCAGACCTCCCGGCTTCCCTCTCTCTCAGCATTTTTCTCTTTGGTACCCAATACTGCGAACTCCAGCTAGGTAGTTTCCCGGGACTCTCGGCCCCATCTCCTCGAGTCAGAAAACCCACAGACTTCACCCGGCACTGTGGCCTGAAATCTGTTTCGAAGCACTGAGAGTGTGATCATAGCTTTCATCTCATTTGTTTCTGCCTTTCGGGGATCCCTCTCTTCTGATGTACAACGTTTTGAAAAAAATATTGCTTCATATTTTTGTCTATTTTATTGCATTTGTTGTTTTAGGTGGGAAGGTAAATCCAGTCCCGATTATTCTATTTTGTTCAAAAATGAAAGTTTAGTTAATTCTTGTCGTTGTGTAATATTCCATCATGTTGTTTCCAGTTTGGGCTATTATTCACAAATCTGCTCCGAAAAGTCATGCACATCTCTCATGGCAGGCATACGCATTCATTTCTGTTGGGTGTATACCTAGGAGTATAATTGTTGTGTTACGAGGTAAGTGCACTGCCAAAAGCAATTCTGCCTCCAAAGTGGTTGCATCTCAACATGCTATTGACTTCAGCTCAGCAGGAGTGTTTATTACGGAAAGGCTATTTTTTTTCCTGACTTTCAACTGCAGCGGTCATTGTTCTCGGTAAAATATCGTCTGTCACAGCTATTAGTCTTTGCCAACTGCAGAGTAGCCTGAACACCGTCTATCCTGATTGGGCCCGAGGAGGAAAGCCTGCCAACCATTCTTCATCACCTCCTCTCGCTGGAAATCCTGATCTCTCTGCCCGAGTGATTGATCCTTTCCTCGTCACTTTATTTCGAGTTTCTATCCTATTTCTGTACCTCCAAATATACATTCTCATGGCCTCTGCTTTGCTACAAAGAATAAAACTCTTTGGAAAAAAAAATAAAGGAAGAGAACAAAAATCTGCAGGTGCATAGTGTTTGGGTTTCACTCTTTACAAGTTCCCTAATTTGTAAAAATCTCTATCAAAACTCTAATAGCCCTCTCCCAAATGGTCCAGAGTTTACGTGTGTGGGGGCACTCACTGCTCTCTGGCGATTTGCATTTCCAGGAAGGGCGCCACACGTGCCCACCTGCACGATTAAGTCACATGTAATGGAACCAAGTGTGCTTTTGCTGGCTCGCCCATTGCACTGTTGGCCGAGAGCAGGGGACTTTAATTGGTTCTAAAACAGTCAAATGGAGGGCATGCTGTGTGTTCCCCATCAGACACCAATCCCAGCACTTTCCAGAACCACAGAAATGCTCCTTGGGGTGAAATAAACGTTAGCAGAAAAATCTAAATATTCCCTCCAAAGAGCTCAAATTCATCTTTGTTTCTCTAACGTTTCAAAGAGAAAAATGACACTCTGGTTTTACCGAGACTCAAATATGCTAAAATATGTCAATACTTTGAGCTTAGCAGAAAGAATGTTGGTGTGTGTTTGCTTGCTTTTATTGCCTAAGCAGAGCTGTGAAAATTACCACGAGGCTGGCCCTGAAATATAAGATGCCGAGTATCTGTGGACTATAGGATATTATCTTCTGCAGGGAGCTCAGTGGCTGCAAATTTGACACCAGCCTAGGCAGGCTGGCGGGGGGTGGAGTGAAATTATAGACACAGGCTTGTGGTATTTCTAAGAAAACAGAAATAATGTCAAGGTCTCCTGAAGACAAAATTATAAGCAGGTCTGTACATTAGCCACTGGTCTCTTATGGGTTCTACCCAAAAAAATAATAATGATTTTTAAATAGGCATTAGAGGCATTAGAGAACTCCTCTCTCTCTGTCTCTCTCTCTGTCTCTGTCTCTCTGTCTCTCTCTCTCTCTCTCTCTCTCTCTCTCTCTTTCATGCCCATCTATCTACCTATCATTCCCTTCTCTCTCACTCTACAAACTTTGTCAATCAAAAGGTAGAATACTTTAAATTACACTAGAATGCTAAAAATAAGCCCAGATGCTCACATATTGCATGTTTTTCAGGGGACTGTGGATCCAATGTGCAGACAAGACATTGTTTGCTGTCAACACTGCAGAGATGTTGAATAAGAAATGGGAGAGGCAGATGTTACTTGACCAAAGGACTTTCCCATGACTGGCATGTTCCTATCTGACAGTGGCCCTGAGTGACCCTAATGACAGGAAATGAGCATCTCAGACAGGCATCAAGTGCCGCTGGTGCGTGTGGATCAACGGGGCAGAGCGGTTGTGAGCTGTAGGGGAAAGATGCGGGCGCATCCTCTGAGGTCAGTGCAGCCGCCCAGTTGGCCATGAAAGGACAGCACTTTAGGGCAGAGCATCTTCCAAGGAGGGTCTGGCAGGGGGAGATGGACACAGCAGCTACAGATCTGCCTTCCCGGGAGGATGTCCCTTCTTGTGGCTGGACACCCATTCCCACAGGAAAACCGGGCCACTTCCAACACATCCCCATTGCTGTTGCTACCCAGGCTTCCGCCAGCCTCATTGTGGAGCCGTCGTTAGCTTGTCACTTCTCCCTGCCCTGCAGCCACTGGGTCCTCGCTAGACACAGGGAGCTGAGAGCTCTACACGTGAGGTAAGCCAATTGTCTGGCAGGTTCTAATGCAGGGGCAGCCAGCTTCGATGCTGAGCTCAGAGGGTGCCTGAGAACTTCCCAGGCTCCAAAGTGAGTTCGAGGAAGGGAATTGCCTTAACCAACCTACCCCCATTAAAAATGCTAATGAGGGTCTGTTCTACCACAGTTCCTAAGGAGACAAGCCCCCCTAGTTGTCTTACCCGCGATCGGCGTACAGTCAGGGGCTGTCCATTAGTAGATTTATATTCGTGCATTCCCTAGCATGTTCTCAGTGGTGAGTGTGGCTACACGTAGAGCACTTGCTATGTCTGTCTACTTGCTCTCGATCTTAACTACAATACAGGTTGGGTAGTTCTTATCCAGAATGTTTAGGACCAGAAGTGTTTCAGATTTCAGATATTTTTTTCAGATTTTGGAATATCCAATATACATAATGAGTTATCCTGGGGATAGGACCCAAGTCCAAACACAGAATTCACTTATCTGTCATTATACACTCCATCCACATAGCCTGAAGGTAATTTTATATAGTGTTTTTTTATAATTTTGTGCTCGAAACAAAGTTTGTGTACATTGAGCTATCAGAAAGCAAAGGTGTCACTATCTCAGTCACCCATGTGGACAACCTACGGTTGTCGGGCGTCACCATCATTCCTGACTCTGAATTAATAGGCTACCGGTAAGCAATCATTTTCTTACAACTTATTCATACATAAGCACTTAGTGAAAAATATGACATACCATTAACACAGTGAAAAGATAATGTGCTCAGGGTAACCAAGCAGAACAGTGGCGTCGCCGAGACACCTGCGTCAGCTGTTAAACAGCAGCAACAGTGACAATGGCCGGCTCGCGGCCTGTGCTGACGGATCCGCACGCGGTGCATGCTCAAGATCTCCGTTTTCAGTTTTATGCAGTGTTTCTCTGTTTTTCCTTAACTTCCCTCCATCACTTCCAGCACAGACTTAAACAGTGAATCCCTCTGTCCCTGCAGGTCATGCATGGTGGTCACTGCAACACCACGCTCTTCTGCAGGACGTTGCACGCCTACACTCCCTGTCCGGTTTTTTCTAACAGCTTGAATTTCTATGCTTTTTCTTATCACTGATAACCACGGGGATATCTGAACACCCTTTTCACATTTTCGACAGTATCTTTGCATCCCTGAGCAGAGAATAAGAAAAAGAAAAAACACAATGCGTAATGCACATAGGTCTTGGCCCCATGTGGGGTGTCGTGGGGAACCCACCATTGGTGTGTCCAGCCTGCACTCTGCCACTTTATCACCGCTGTGGGTGTGCTTGCATGACAGGATCTGGACATGTGTGGAAAAGATATATTGCAGCCGAGGGGGGCTGTGAGAGGAGTTGATTTTTTTCCCTTGCCGATGCTGAATAAACTGTGTATTGTGCGCCTGTGTTTTGACTATGACCTGTCACAGGAGGTCAGGTGCGGAATTTTCCACTCGTGGCATCACGTCAGCATTTTAAAGTTTTAGATTTTGGAGCATTCCAGATTTTGGCTTTTCGAAGGAGGGATGCTCAGCCTGTAGAGACATAGGTAGACCAGATGTCAATGGAGTGAAGTACATATTTAATTAATGGAGATTCCAAAGTTGCAATAATGAAGGACCTCTGTGTGGAGACCAGGGAGAAGGCAGACCTCACTGCACTGCTGGGCTGGCCACGCGGGACAAGTCAGCACTGTCTGGACCGTGCTGCAGGAGGCACAGCTGCACAGAGCATGCTGTGCCATGCTAAATGTCATGGTGTGTCCTTGGAGACACCTAAAATACATGGTGGCCAGAGACACAAAGGGGCCACTAACCCTTTCATAAACCCAGTTTATAACCCCAGCCATATACGTGTTTTTCTGACATCACTACCTACCCTCTGACAGGTACGGAGCTGCTTCCCTGACTGTGAGCTCCGTGAGGACAGGGACCACCGTGGCTGAACGGAGATGGAGAGTCCCCAGGACTTGGTGCAAGGAGGCATTGCTATAGGTATCTGATGACAGACCTCTCCCTGAACAGCTCATAGATGAATTAGTGGCAATATCAAGACATGACAGGGCCACATGAGTTCCGAGGAGAGAGAGTGTAGGTGGGTGGGTAGAAGCCAACTGGAGATTCTGAGCATAAAAGCTATTATCATGGGTCTCTTTTCAGTCAATCCTTAGAACCATGAGCTTGGTGGCCAGTGTTCCCCAGACTGTAAAATGAGCTGCCTGACCCCCAAGTAGCATATGTCAAGAGGCGGTGAATTTGATCCTGCCGCATTAGCTCATCACCCTCTTAGTGCCGATACGAGAGGTGTCAAGGGCAGTGTTGGACAGAGCAGGGCACCCCCGCCGCCATTCACAGTGCCTTTGTGTTCCACCCCCCTGGCACCAGCTCAGGGAGTGGGTCTTCACCTGGCCAATCAGAACATCCCATCTCCCTGGACATGGTGATTGGTTCCGGGGTGGTCATGTGACCCAAGCTGAGCCAGAGAGGTTCCATGTGGATTGTCTCCTGGAACCATCAGTGAGTACTAAGCACATCAGACCCCAGAAAATCCCTGATACGGAAATCAGGAGTGTTATGTTAGGCCTTCGTCCCAGTAATATTTAAAGGGTAAGGGCATTTCAATTAGCCTATCAATAGCTCATCCTTAAGCTGGTTTCTACCAAACACTTTACATTACGTTAACAATTTTTTTTTTTTATTTTTTAATTCAGGACATTACGGGGTACTAACATTTTGGTTACATGTAATGCATAAATATACAATGTTGATGAAGTAACTGGTGTTTGAGGTGGGTGGACTTTGGATTTAACCTGAATTGCTAGCAACTGATGATCTACTTGCAGAACCGTTTCACCTCCATGGAGGTGGCACAGTTCACAAACAGTGGGCACCTGGAAGGATAATGTGTGATGGGAAAAGTTACTCTAATTTAATACATGTTAGGTCATAGTATGTGGAATTATTAATTCTGGGGAGATAAAGAGATCATGGGAAATCTCTAAACATTTGCCCTAAGGAAAAAAACTTAGCAAAATATACACATATATATATATATCCTCAGTAGGATAAATCTGTTGAATTTCTGATAAATCACACGTGCAAACCCTTCCCCCTTTTCACTGGTATTCATCAGAATTGAGCAATCATGGTGTAGACTAAAAAGAAAATGACATTTTTCAGCATCCCCTCTTCACACGAAGGAGAGGAGTACCGCAGCTTTGTGCGAAACACAGCACTGGTCGGCACGAAGTGGGCACCTAACATCCATCGCACTTTCTCACACCTGAGCTGCGGCTAAAGGAGGGACAGTGACCCTGCAGTCCCCTCCCGTCCAGAGCAGGAAAGATGGGATGTGTCGAGAGGACCTACAGATATATTTCAAACCAACAGCCTGCTGCCTTACTTTCCTGTTTTTTCCTTAATTAAATAATAAGTTCCTGGAACTTGACACAAACCCAAGACTAGGAATGACTCATCTGAGGAGTGACATTCTCTCTCCTCCTGCCGGGGACTGTCGCATCACAACTAATCAAAGGACAGACAAAACACACCCTGGACCCATGGCTCCACCCCTGCGAGAACAGAAGGTCTCAGTGAATGGGGAAGAAGAGTGTTTGCTTTTCCCTCTCTTTTTCTTTTAAACCACGTGTTCAAGTCCCCTCACCCCACCCGCCCACCTAAAGTCTTCTCCCATCTATAAACTTCGGGACAAATAGATACTTTCTATTTCATTTTAATAACTCTCTTTTATATTCCTGTTCTTGCAGTATTGCAGATGGTGGGCAGACAATAAACACGGTATCTCCAGGCCAAGCTATGGTTCTACTCCAAAGAGAGAAAACCGTTTCTTAAATTGCTTCAACAGTTTATTTATTTTCATAATAGAGAAAAACAATACCAAGAGAACTATTCATCTGACTCTTGGACAACCTGTTTCTTCCCTATAAAGGCTGCATTTTTTTTCGGATTTCAGTTTGGATCACAAGGCAGCCCCAAATTACTTTCCAGTTTCATCTTCCAACCCCTGCCTGTAACGGGCATTCGGCTCCTCTCTCTGCCTCCGCCAGCTCACCTGTTCCAAGCAGCACATGGTCTCCTTAGGGGTAATAACCCTACCCCACTCTTCCCATATCTGCTTCCACGGGTGCAGACCCAACTCCAGACTGCAGGGAAGGCCCCGGGTCTAGACCTGACCAATCGAGGCGCCTCGCTGTGTCGGCCACAGTAATCATTTCAGGGACGCGCGCACATTACGATGGGACCCACCAGAGCCTCTCACCGGCCTGTTGGGGAAAGACGCTTTTTCCCCACTCGGGTTTCTCAGCTTCCAGGATGGAAGTTGCTGCTGCTGGAGGCCCTCTTGGCCACCACTTGGGGAAGGCCTACCTGAGAAAGAGACCGATACAGAAGAGAGGAGCCGCAAACAGACGGATGCTGAAGGACACTGTCTGAGTCCTGGACCCAGTCAGTCTACCTCCGTTCTCTTCAACAACACGCAACCCGACCCGAGTTGGGTCTCCGTCACTCGCAGCCTAACAACTGCACTCATCACATACCGCACCCCGTCCCCAACATCCTTTCCTCCCAGTTCACACTCTCGTGCTCCTGTGCCTTTAAATCCACTGTCCCTGCTCCTGAAACGCCCTTTTGCTTTCCCTGTCTGGTGAATCCTCAGCCATTCTCCGAGTCAAGTGCTTGCATTTTCACGCTCCCCCAATATGGGCCAGTGGGCTCCCTCTCCAGGAACCCCAAGGCCTTGCCCAATCCCAGTGGACAGTGAGCCACTTACGGGGTGGGTCTGTCAGACTCATCTTCATATGCGCAGCCCCTGTGGTCCTGGACTCGATGGCCAGTTGCTAAGCAACACAGAAGCCGCCACATCACTTTCTCCATAGTCTGCATTCTTCCCGGATCCTGACTGTAAGACATCCTCCCCCTTCTCCCAGCCTCTTCCTTGTCCTTCATCTTCCTGACCTTCATCATGGAGCGGGCGGAGTCCACGGCTCTTTGGTGTCAGACCTGTCAGTGCATGGGTGGCAGCGATGTCCAGCCTGGCGGCAACAGCCGCACGGGAGCAAAGACTGTTAACACTCTTATCTTTCCCTTCTCTTCTGACTTCACCGCACTGCGGTTGCAAGAGCCTCCTCGCAACCTCCCCAGCGTTTGAAGGCAACAATGGCCAAGGAAGCATAAAGGAGCAGACATCCTTTTTCACTGATTCCAAGGATAAATCACACCAAATTTTCCAACGTAATTGTGCTTTGCTCTCATGAATCCACTTTCAGAGATTCCTGTGTGTCAGGCTCAGTCTCATAAGAGACGCTGAGGCACAGTAATAAAAAAAAATTAACACGTGGTCCCAGGCTGAATGAGCTCACACTCTCAGTGCAGAAACGGGCATTGAACTATTAGTTACCTGCATAAGGAGTTTCCCATTCCAACAGCACCGAGTTTGGTAGCTCTGTTCTGGGAAGAATGCAGTCCATCAAAGTTTCTTTTTGCTTAATGGCCCAATGCATGTGTGTGCTGGGGGTGGGGGAGGCTGGGAAAGGTAAGGGCCCCAAAAAGAGATTTGGACCTCATCATCTCACAGAGGCTTACAAAGACCCAGATTGGGGCCTTCGTATAAGTCTCAGTATCTATTAAAATTTAAGGAAGCTAACAAAAGTTGTGGAATATTTTAATGATTAAGTTTAACAAAGTAATGTGTTAATTATTGCATTTTTTAAAAAAACGAATACTCCCAAATATAATGATGGTCTTTTGAGATAAAGTTCAATGATTACTTGGGGGCCTTATTTGAGTTTTATACCCGGTTAAACGTCCCCTCTCCCACCCTCCTTCTCCCCCTCCTTGGTAATCCACTCCGGACACTTGAGTGGCCTAGCCACGACTCCCACTGAGTCATTCTTGCCAAATATATGTCACCTGAAAAACGCTGATCAAACCAGAATCTAAAAGAAAATAAATTATCTTTAAGTTAAAACTGTAGCATCTTTCCCCAGAACAGGAAGGCCACAGAACACACCATTTTTGTAAATACCTGTCCATGACTGATGAATCACAGGGAACCTGGGTCTCCTCTCTGTTATACAGAGGTGGGAGGGGAACAAATAATCATGTGATCACTCCATTACCCTGTGGTCCTGCATGGCCTGTGGGTTCAGGAGCACCCCCGGAATCAGTCAACAGTGAATCATTTATATTAACGGCTACTGCAAAGTATTTCCCAGATGCTGTTTCATGGGAGATATCTAGCGCTTCTCCAGTTTTGTCCAAGACTCATGTCAGGGACCAAATTCAACATCAAAATGAAGGGCATTTTCTTTTTCCTTTTCCAAACATAAAGATTTGATCACACGCAGAGTCAGTCCACACTGAGAACTGTAATGTCGACCTTTGCCACTTAATTTTAGCTGTAAGATTACAAGATAAGACTCTGACTTGCTATTGTCTTCCCATCTAACACAAACGCAAGGGGTGGGTTCTCCCCACCACCAAGTGCAGACCCTCTGAGAGTCAGTCCTCGGCTAGAATTCATCACTTCCTGCCTCCAAAGTCATGGGGAAGGGGGGGCAATGCCCCACAAGTACCTAATTGTCTTGCTTTCTTTCTAAAATGCTACTTAAGGACATACACACTTTTGTGTCTAGTGAAGCAAGACTTTACTAGGAAGCCAAACAATGACACCTTCCAAAGAAATGCGTTGAGGTCATTCGGACCTTTCTCACGGTGCCTGCGCACATCGAAACACACCCATTCAGCATCTTGTACCCTCACGCCCTCTCTTCCCTTCCCGAGACGATACCTCAGCAATAGAGAAAATGTTTTGGGATAATTGTTAACCGATTGACCAAATGCAGACAGAAAATTTTCACGTTAATGTGTATCTTCTAGCAATTAAATAAAGGAGGCGCTTTCAAGAACAGTCACGAAAGCATGCTCACGTTGCCTGACAACTGCAGGCAGCACAGCAGTCTGCCTGGGCTCTCGGGCGGTGATGAGGACTGGACTGCTGTTTCAAATGCCATTGCTTATTCGGATCCTGCCACACGAAGCTCTTCAAAGTGTTCTTACCTTCCTCACCCTCCTTTTGTGTGGGGTTGATGAGTACGGGAGGAGAAAGGAGCAAGAGGCGAAGCTACTTAAATTGCCCTGAATGTTTTCAGATCTGAGAGCTTAAAGCATGCTTCCCTGGGAGAGTTGGAATAACGTTCAGCACACAAACAAGTGTGCTCACACACACACACACACACACACACATGCACACACACACACACACACACAGGCTCTTCCGTGCCCTCCTCCCGCGACATCCTCCATCACCCCAATGCCACCCATGGCCTCCACCACTAAGCACCTGCCTCCATCGCAGGTCCCTCTACCGACAGCAAAACCCCCGCAGCACAGAGACGGTAAACCAGCTCTCTAGCCCACCGTCCAGTGCGGAGATGGAGAATTTTGCCAGCCCATGCCAGCTGCATGTGACTTTATGCTTGCTGTGCCCTCTGTCTGGACCACTTGCTCCTTCATCTCCTGCGGGTATCAGTTCAAACACCCTTACTTAAATTTCCTCCTTAAAACTTACCACTTAATACACCATATTATACTTACAAACTTGCTTGTTCTCTCCCTACCCCCCACTAGAATGTAAGTTCACAGAAAGCAGGGACTGTATCCACTGCAGTCATCCTGGACCATTTTATGATCGTGATCCTCAAACTTCAGCATGTATCGGAATCTCCTGGAAGCTTTGTTAAAACAGAGATTGCCAGCCCCACTCCTAGAATTGCTTATACAGTACGTCTGGGGTGGTACCCAAGAATTTGTGTTTCTAGCAAGTTCCCTGGTGGTGCTGAATCTTCCGGTCTAGGAATCACACTTTGAGAACCATTGCTTGAACAGTTCTTGGCACATAAAGAGTGCTCAATAAATATTTGTAAAATGAATACGTGAATGAAGTCCTTATGGTGTCTCCTGATTATCGACAAACCACAGTGGACACACCCAAGAGACGATTGCTCTCTTAGGCAGCACGCCCTCACCCAGGGCATCTTTTCCACAGAGTACAGCTCACATCTGGCCTCGGGAGGCCAGGGCTCCACTCCCAGGGCCCTGGGGAAGCCTTTCCTCCACGGAGGTACCTGTCACTGCAGCTATGGCAAATCATCCTTACTGCAGATGTTACGGCTGAGTTTAGGCTTTTTATGCCATCATCAAAGTTCCCCTCAAGGAGGACTTTCTCTTTTATGTTCAAGGAGGAATATCATCACCCTGCTCGTAATAATGAAAAACAAGAAACATCTTAAATATCCTACAACAGAGAAATAAGTGATGGTATAGCCATATGCCAGAATATCACTCAGCCATAAAAATTATGTTTACACAGATTGTTTTAATAGCCACAGTAAAATGGTTTTTATATAATACTATAAAGAATAAAGCTGGAATAACATTCTCCTTGGAAGCTCACTCCAGCTGGGGTAGGTGTGAGAGACCTCGCTCTGCCACCCGCCAGGCAGCAGACAGACGCCGCGACCTTTGCAGCCACTAACACGTGTGTTTTGCGGGTTTCATTTTGTAACTGGAGGATGCTGTTTGGGAGGACGCAGGGAAGGCAGCAAGAGACGGCACAGTGAGGGAGGGGGGATGGCCTCGCATGCGTTCCCCGCCTACCTCTGGACTGGAGCTTGTTTCTCTGTCTAAAGGAGAGAGGACCCATTTTATAATAATACAGAAATAATAACTAACATCTATTAGCACTGGACATATGTCCTAAGATACATGCATAGATTAATTACACTCCATTTATTCAGAATCCAATTACTTCAAGAAAACCAATGGACCAGTTTTCATTAAACACTTTGTGTAGCTGTGAGATCAAACAGGGCTGCTATGAATCAGATATATTCGTGTGGATGTGCTCGTTAAAAAAACAAAGATTCTTCTAATGTGAAGTTAACATTCTGATGGAGGAAAGGAGACAATAAGTAGGCAAATTATAAGGGATATTAGAAAGTGACAGGCGCTACATAAAATAGGAAGAAAGGCAGGAGAGGGGTAGAGATAGCATTCATGTGATTTTAAATAACAGGGTAAAGAAGAACCTAATGCAAAAGTTGACATTTAGCAAAGACTTGATTTCGCCGAGGGAATGTGTTGGTTTGTAAAGGGGATGTCCAGTTTCAAGACTCTGACATTGAAGAAGCTCTCGCGTGTCCCAGAAAAGGGCTGGGGGCCGGCAAAGCTAGCGTGGACTCATTTAGGAAGAGGACAGGTAGGGGAAGACCAGAGGTAAGGCACCACTGAGATTTTACGGAAAAAAAAAAGAAAAACTGGAGATCTTTTGCAGTGGCTGAGTTCTTCTGCAAATGGGCAGAGACTAGGATCCACGCAGTTTGGGCAAGAATCTAAATGTGATCATTGCCTGTGGCAACAGAGTTGTGAGGGCTAAGTGTGTGTGCGTGTCCTGTGTGTGTGTATGTTTGTGCCGTAACCTCACCACATTAACCTGGACATAAGAAAACCATTAAAGTAATGATGCCTACCCCCCGAACAAATTATAGTTCTTATCTATGGGAGGCAGGATTATGGCTAATTTCTATTTTGTTTTATACTAGTTTTCTAAATGATCTACATGTTATGTTAAGGACTTATTCTCTGAGAACAGTTTTCAGAGAGGCCACGGGGCAAAATAGAAACGGTTAGTCTTACTGAGGCACAGATCGTGGCTCTGCTACTTAACAGCTGAATCACCATTAGCAGCAGCAATTTCCACCTCTGTAATAAAGGGAGCTATTTAAGGATGAAATGAGATAATATCTGTGTATCAGTTAAGGATATTTTTGGCTGTTGGTGATAAAACTGCACAGCAGTAGCTTAAATAACAAATAGGTTTATTTTCCTTGTATAGTAAGGCATCTAGCAACAGATGACTTCAGCATTGGCTCAGTGGCTCAATGATGTCTGCACCAAGAGTTTTGCTGTTTTGGCCCTTTGACTCATGGTCATAAGGTAGCTGCTGCAGCTCCAGCCATCACTGCTCTGTTCAAGGCAAGAAGAAGGAGGAAGACAGAAGAAGAGAGAATTATCAATGAACCAAATGCTTTATGAAACCCTCACAGAGAATTCTACTTCTATCTCATTGTCTGTAGTTTGGCCGCTGTAACTACAAGGTGTTCAAAGAGAAGGGATTCAGACAATGAAAGTTGCATTATCCAATAACCACTTTTTTACACTCTGAAAACACAAGCCCTATGCCTGGTACACAGGAGACAATCTGTAAATGCTGGCTATTAGTATTATCAAACTTTTTTTAGTTACCTTTACTTTTAAGAAAGACAGTTTCATGCTTTAGGGACAGTTGACCCCATTAAAGCATCCCCAAGGCAACTGGTTCTGATTATTGCCTTTCCAGTCATCAATAATTAATAATAGGTTTTGTTCAACCTGCTCACACTCTAGTTTTCATCAGCTGAAGCCATTTTCCCCACCCATGGTCAGCTGCACTGATCATTTGGGGTTAACTTGTTAGAAGCCAAATGGTTACTGAGGGCTCCTCTAGGAGATTCAATCCAAAAAACACAAAAAATCCCACGACTAAAGCAGCCTGTGGGTCCATAGTCAGCAGGTCTGTCCACATCTCACCGTGTCCATGGGCACCAGCCTCGTCCACACCACCACCTCTTGTCTGGACAGGGTAAGATCCCCCAGTTGCCCCCGACCCTCTCGTGCCCCTGCCAGAGCACGCCCCTTGCACAGTGAGTCAGACCTTGCCACTCACTCTCCCACCTAAAAATCTTCCAGCACACGCATTCGGAACAGGATTTGCCGGAGTGCGCGATCTGACCTCACCTGCCCCGCTTCCTCTGCCTCCCCGTGCGCGGTCACGGGGGTTACTTACTGGAGGCAAAGCAACATTCAGCCTTCAAGAGAGGGGATCTTGCTTTCGGACACCTTCCCGTCAGCACGTGCAAAACCCTAACTGAGCACCCAGACTTGATGAGCATCGCTGATCGACTTTGCGAAGAAAGCAAAATTTGAGGAGAAAGTTTGTTTTTGGCCATTTGGGGAAGACATGTGTGAGTCGCAGGTAGGATGGCGGTGGCAGCTGCCAGCGCACGCAGCACTTGGAGCCACCGAGCTGTGACGCTTCTGAGCAATTCATCAGTCTTGGCAGCAAGACCCTGATGTGGATTTAGCAGGGAGCTCGGGGGAGGCGAGAAAGATGCTCTCGCGCCTTCGCCTCGGCGTCTGTCTCTTCTCCAGACGCCTGGCAGGGAGCGCCTGTCCCCTTAGGTGACGAGGATGCTGCTCCTGGCTGGAGAGATGGATTGTGAGCAGATTCGAGAACTCATGTTACCATGCATGTACTGGTGAAGATATGAAAAACTGGAACCCATGCGTGTTGCTCGTGTAAACGTAAAATTGTACTGTTGCTTTGGAAAACATTTTGGCAATTTCTCAAAAAAAAAATCATAAAGTTACCTTATGACCCAGAAACCCCACTTATAAATATCTACCCAATGGAATTAAAAACAAAGGTTCACGTCAGCATTGTATGTAATACCAAGAAGTGAAACCAATGTCCCTCGACTGATGTACTGATAAACAAAATGTGGTCACCCATGTAATGAAATATTATTATGCTATCAAAAAAACAAAGCCTTGATACCTAAAAGAATATGGATGAATCTTGAAAACATTACACTAAGTGAAAGAAGCCAGACACAAAAGACCGTATGTCATGTGATTCCACTGATATGAAATATCTATAGTGGCAAAACCCGTAAAGACAGACTAGCGCTTTCCAGGGCCGGGGTCGGGAGGAAAGCAGGGCGAGTGCTGATGGGGTAATGAAATATTCTGGGATCAGATAGTGGCGATGGTTGTACGACTTTGAGAATGTACTAAAAACAACTGACTTGCATACTTTTAAAAGATGAACTTTATGTTATGTGAATTATATCTCAATAAAGCCACCATTAAAAAACACTTAAGGGCAAGTCTGATTTTAAATCGCCATAATTTTTCTTAGAAGTCATGACAGTTTCTCCATTGTGAGCTTCCTAAGTTACTGTACACCGTGGCCACAAGAAGTAAGAGGAGCCCGACGACACGTAGCGTCTAAAGTCAGGAAGAACTTATTGTTTTCCATGGTTTCACACAACTCCAGTCCAGCAAACTGGAAAACTGATGTTCCACAAACCTTCTGCCTTGTTTTGCCCATTGTGACACTTAACCCACAGCTATGATTCACTGTCCTGTGCCATGCAAGGACCTTGACATGAGAACATTTATTTTATTGTCAGAAATACATCCCCCCAGCTCCTAACTCTGAAAGATCTTCCAGCACCAGTCATAAGAGGTGACATGCACATACTAATTCTCCTAACAAATGATCACCGCAGGGTGTAGCTCAAGTTTTTGTCATTGTCACCTTTTAACGTGAAAGAAATTCTCCGTGTGAAGCTGCCCTGACACACATTCCAACCCAAATGATAAACCTTCCTTGCAAAGGTTTTAATACTTATCCACTGATTCTCACCTCTGGCTACATGTTATAATCACCGAGAAGCTTTTTAATAATACCGTTGATTGGGTCTCGTCTCAGAATCTCTGGGGATGCATCTTGGGCATGATTATTTTCTAAAGCTCCTAAAATTAGTCATCCTATTGTGCAGCCTAAACACTAATTAGACCAAAAGCAAAATCAGCAAAAACCTAGGTGGGCATTAGGTGGCTGCAGTTCATAAGAGTGATGCATATTTCAAACTCTCACTTGTTTTTGATAATGCCAGCTGTACTCACGGATGTCGTCCTCGTGAGTGCAGATCAGTACGGAAAGCAAGGGTACTGCAGGGGTCTCTCCAGCCTGTACCACTCCAAGAGTCCCGGGGAATGGAAAATAAGGGACAAGGTCACCTGACTTGGGAGCACCAGGCTCCTCCTCCTTCCAGGTGTCCTCTCGCCGTGTGCCGTCTTCTGCAAGGACACTTCAGATGGCAAGTGCCAGCAAGTGCTAATCCTGAATATCCCTTTGGTTAGGCCAACATGCGCTCTTCAGCCTCAAGATCCTTCACTTTATCCCGTGCCAGAAAGCCAAGGCCCACCCTGGATATGCTCAGCCCAGGCTTGGGCACGCATTGCCCGAATCTTTGGGCGTGGTGGGACAGAGGCACCCGTTGTTTCATGTATCCTCATAACTGTGTCCCTGAGCTCTCAAGACCAGCATTACCACCCTGCAAAAGACCCTCTGCCATGGGATGGAGCCATCCGAATAACCTTCGCCCCCAAATCTGGTTCCTTTTTTCAGCAGTGAGGTTGGAGATCCCTGCCACTAACTTTATTTCTAAGGACTTTCTCGACCCAGGTGAGTTTAGGCTGGTGTTTCCAAATTTTGCGTTTAATGCATGCCTTCTTTGCCAAAAAAATTCACATGCTCTTCTATTCCTCATCCCCCATGCAGCTTGAGGCACAGTTGGGGAGGTTACCTCTTTTTGTGTCCTTTGCATGGAGAACAATTGCTGTGTTCTTCAAACTTCCACCAGGTATGTGTCCAGTGCTGCCTTCTCTGGATTGCATTGTTAAAACAAGGTTTGCTTGTATTGTATTAGGGATTTTTGCTAAGAGAGTAGATTTTAGGGACTCTCGCTATAAATAAAAATGTAACTATGATATGATGGAAATGTTAGATTTCTTAACTGCAGTAACTAATTCACTATGTATGAGTATATCAAAACATATTGTGCACCATAATACAATATATACAATAAAAAATAATAAAAATAAACTCTGGACAGACTTTTTGGGATCTTGCTATGTCCTCAGCACACTGGTACTTTTTCCATTTCTTTCAAAATAGCCCTCATTTAGGGAGTCAAACTTGTTTAATTTCTATCAAAAGGTAAAATTTTATTTCCTATATTAATCTTGTTGATTTCTGAAATTACAAAGCACAAAGATGCAAGATGAAGCAAGTTGTGTGAAGACAGTGCCTGGCATAAGATAGTCAATAAATTCTCACTAATGATTCACTGTAAATGATTATATTGATACTCTCTATATTTAGTTACTTGTTACTTATTTGAAACCAAGGTTATGAATATATTGCAAAATTTGTTATTAAGTTTCTATAATTGCATAACAATTTTAAGAAAAAAACAGGAATCACATACAATTTATCTTTTTCTCCCCATCATGGAACATGGACACAAAAATGCTACACATTTCCCCTTCTCCCAAAGACGACCCGCTCAGTCGCTCTGTCTGAGAAACCGGCACGGGAGCGAGGCTGGCCTGTCCTGCTTCCGTCCACTGCACTCAACGGCCAGGACAACCAATGTTCCCATGAAACACTTCTGCCACCACACTCAGGCAAATGATGTCTGATGCACTAAGCCTGTGATTAAGGAAACAGCTCATCCTACACGCTCAAGACTCAAACCTTCCAGCCGGGAAAGGAAAACACAGCACAATGTTCTTGTTGTCGTTTGCATTGAAAATGGGCATTCCAGTTGCACGTAAGACCTTGAGTGACTTTACAGATGAATTTGGCTTTCATTAACAGATACAGGCAGTTACTATTCTGCTTTGGTCATTAAAGGTCTCATGCATCTTGTGGCTGATTGTGTGTGACCAGCCACTGCATTAGAGGAGATGAGGTAAGGGTGGCTGGCCCCTCTTGCTTTTGTGTGGAACCGTTGAAAAGAAAAAAAAAAAAAGACATTGCAGGCACAAAAACAGCAAAATTAATTATCTTCTCACTCTATAGGTGTAAATTTGCCTGTTCATGGTATATGGTTCCCCCTCTTCACCTTTTCTGTGTACATATAAACGCATCGCTCTAAATTCATGTGTGCATGTGTGTATGTGTGTGTGTGTCTGTGTACAGAAAGACAGAGAGTTTTCTCTAACTGAATTTCGTTTCTATAATGAGGCCATAAATGGTTGGAACTTAATCGCAGCTCTTGCCACAATTGACTCCATCTGGACCGTTTCTACTTGAGCCCATGATGAAGAGCAATTTATGATGAATCAATAATGGCCAGTTAACTGTTCCTGAGCTTTGAACTAAAATTGAGATACAGTGATGTGTTTACACAACCTCAGATAACGTCACTATTGAAAACCAACTAGCAGAGAGGTCAAAATTCCTTTAGCTTCTGCTAAAATGATGAGCGTTTAGAGTCTCATTATGCAAATGATGCCTCTGGAGAACTATGTGCTTTGAGTTGAGGATATTAAAAGAATAGAACTAAATGTGGTGGGCATATCTTGTTCATTTGTTTCTCCCTGTGTCTTCCCAGAACTGGTTTCTCTTTCTGAACAACACCCTATTTCTTTAAATTAGAATTATTTTTTTCACATTAGATATAGTCTACTCTGGTGGTCACATAAGCCAAGTTACAGCAATTAAACATCCCTTTTTACATAGAGGGACAAATAATTGAAAACAGCTTATGTTCAATTTCATTCAAAAGATGGCTTGCTTTCTAATCCATTCGTATCAGGGGAGCACTAATGAGGTTCCCCATCCATCTTCCCGGGCTGCCTTGGGCCGCCACTCCCAGGCCAGTATTGAGCTTCCCGCTAATTCCAGGAACAGCCACCGCCTGCCCGAATCTCTGTCCAATAAATCACCCTGTGCTCAACTTAACCCAAGTTGATTCATTTTTGCTTGCAAGGAAAGAATACTAGCTCATACACCCACATATTTTAAAAATATTTTTGATTTAATAATATAGCTATTGGGTACCAAGGAAGTGCCCAGAGTTTGGGCACTGAAAGATCTGTTGAAACTCTACCCTTAAAACCTCAAGAAATCCCTAAATAGTCCATGGCTATGGATGGGGAAGGTTTCAGTAAAGAAAAAGAGGAAGGAAAAAAATTTGTACCACAAAATACGAAAACTACTGGATATGTCTTTACATTTTGAAACCCAGTAAGAATCATGTTTGCATTATACACACACACACACACACCCACACACACTCAGAGAGAGATGACTTTAACACAGGCACAGGTAGCTCTAAACAGCAGATGTGAGCCAGGATATCCAGGTTGGTAGAGGTGCGTGCGTGGTGACAGGTGCCTGCTCATCAAATGCCCTTTCGCAGTGTGACAGACAACTGCTGCAAGGCCACTGCTCATCCAACAACTGCATTTCCCAGCATCCCATTTCCCGGGATCTAGATGGGATCATGTAACTACAGGATCATGTGACTCGGGAAATATGAGCAGAAGCAACGTGTGCTGATGCATCTTGTGATGCGGCTGACTCTTCTCTGCTCGTTCTTTCCTTTGGTGACATCTTGACACAGGTTGTCACATCCATTTTGGAAGTCATATGTTGAAGTTGGCAAAGTCATATACAGAACCAGTCACTACTGAGAAGAGACTCCCCTAGGGATTTGGAGCAACCATTTGGGGGTTTCTTGCAGTGAGGAATAAACTTCTCTTGTGTCTGAACCATTTTGCGTTTTTAGGTTTGTCATAGCAACCAGCATTATCCTAAACAGCATACCCAGATACACACACAATGAAAATTTCTATATTTTATGACTGCTTCTTTTTGGACAATGTATATAAATATTTATTTATTTCACTGAACAAGTATTTGCTGAAATCCTATCTCTTGCTAGGTATTCTGCTAGGACGTGTGAATGAAATTCAAACCAGACATGTCTAGTTTCCAATATCCTAAAATATATCGCTTAAAATATTAATCTATAACCAAGTAATAATATGTCTTTCCATTTATGTACCACATTAATATGTGAAGTTATAATTCACATCCATTAACTCAAGTGATTCCCACAATATTCCTGTAGTTTAGGCAAGGCAGAGATCCTTAACTCCATTTTCAGGTATAAATCCCGAGACTCAACAACCTGCCTGTAGTCAAAGAGCCAGCAAGGGGCTAAGTCTGGAGTAAAGTCTAGAGCAGCGGTTCTCAACCAGAGGTGATTTTGCTCCTCACTTCCCCTCAACTCTGAGACACTGTTGAGTGTCACGCCTGGGCAGGGGTGCCATGGCAGCTGGTGGGCAGAGTCCAGAAATGCTGATGTGCACCTTACCATGCCCAGCACAGATCCTGCAACACAGAATCATCCAGCCCAAAATGCCAGTACTGCTGAGATTGAAAAACTCTGGCCAAGAGCTTCTGTTCTCTAATCTTAGGTTTATTCCATGAGAACTTCGGACTTCTCAACACCAACCCAGGAAGTTAGAAGGCAGTGGAGTAATGTCTTCCAAGGTGTAAATAAAAAGTATTTCAATCCTAGAATTATATACCTAGAAAAATTAAGGTGCGATAGTAAAATAAAGACATTTTCATATAGTCTAGGTTTCTTTGGAAGCCATTAATAGTACACCCCACCAAAATTAGGAAGTAAATCAATAAAGAGGAAGACCCACACATAAGAGAGGCCAATAGAATCCACAAGATGTTGGTGAAGCAAGATCCAAAGATGAGAGCTGTTCACTAGGTGTAGAAAGCAACTTGTCCATGTTGAAATAGGTTGGAAGATTCAAGGGGAAATGATCACCAAGAAAATGAAATTGATGGAACATATTGATAGGAGGTTTAGAGAACTGGTGGGGAATATGAGATCAAGTTAGTGATGAGTTTATAAAAAATAAAACAAAATAAAACAAAACAGCAGGATAATTATTAGCTCCAGGTAAAACAAAAAATACAAAAAAAGAAACAATCTGGTAATCTACATGTGAGTCTGAACCACACAGAAAGCTGATGGTAACTGCATCAAAACGCAGGCTTTTCAATGAGGATTCTCAATATGGTGAAGCCTTGGGAGATAGTAGATTTCAGAAGTAAGGAAGGTAAAATTCCCAGGAAAACTGACATCCCCTTCTCTCTAGCAAAAGATCTGACTTAGATGACTGGTGCCTCCTTCAATGCAGGAGAGAGCCTTAAACCCTTGAGCAAGGCGCAGGGATCTCAAGGTCAAACAATATCACCAGCAATAAAGCACCTTCTCCCAACCCCAACCATCCTCTTTCAGTTGGACACCCTAAGGCCCAGAGAGCTGGCAGGACCTGTCCGAGGTCCAGATGGTGGAGACCAGAGTAGAGCCACAAGTTTCCTTATTCTTGCTCTGCCCAAGGGCAGGTAGTCGGCTTCACCTCTCCCTGCCATGAAGAGACAACTTAATTCATACATGAGACATACTCTGTGACCCATATATGTTAGTTTATGATTTAGTTTAGGCACATGCCATATTTTCTTTGCTTCGGTGAGAGAGAAAATAGAAGTTCTCTTTTTGCAGGTGATAGGCTTAAAGACACACACACATACACACACACAGAGACACACATTTACTACCACTTTGAGTTCACCATCTCTCTCAGTTGTATTGACAGTAAGAACTTTTTGTTTGCTGAGAGTTGAGCTGAAGAAAAATCTTTCAAAGCATGAGCAAGAGGGAGCTTTCTAAAATGACTAAGGTTTGTGGCTTTGCAGGCTATAAGCCTGGATGTGTTGATTAAGCTAAGTAAGGAAACAACATCCCATAGAAACAGTTCTTTATACCAATTCTGTTGCCTGTTGATGATGGTTGATGACTTTCTGGTAAAGAAAACAGATAATAGTGTACATATAAGAATAGCATCTATTGGATGTCGGGTAGGGAGGGAGGGGGAAGGGGGAGGGGCGAGGGGGAGGAGGGGACGGATATATGCATACACAAAGGGTGCAATGCGCACCCTCCGAGAGATGGACATGCTTGGGACTGGGACTTGGGGGGAAGGGGGGGCCAGGGCATCATACGTAACCTAAACACCTGTAC